>JADRCD010210385.1:0-11433 GCA_019843815.1 Montemys delectorum
GATTGTGTGTAAATCAAGAAATGAAAGAGTAGTTATAGCATATAGAGCAGAGACCTCTAGGAGGCTAGGGATGGTAGCACACATTTACTATAAATGCGTAAGGAGGAAATACTGGGAGGAACAAGATTTAAGCATGAATGAGAATAAGAGGGTACAGAAAGAGGGTTAAATAAAACTAAGTATATATTGACACATATATGTATAAGCAATTTAAAAACATAATTAAAAAATAACTTAAGTGAGTAATCATCTACGGAAGGATAATGTTGATATCAGTGGCCGTGGGTCATTAAATGAAATCACCAGTTCTAGGAATCAAATAGATACCTATGTGCTGTTGGCCAAAGAGATCTCAGAGTCCCCCCAAACTATGCAGGTCATAGACATTGCCAGTTGATGCCAACCATAACTGCATAGTTAGATCATATTGTTGACGATGCCATACATTTCTGTTGCAAAATACAGAGAAATAATGCAAGAAGGAAGCTGGAGACTTCCATTCTGTCCCCTAACACTCACAGAACTAGAAATTATGATGTAGAGATCTTGTCCAGAAAAATCATCAATGCTCTCCTCTAGTTTTAGACCTGAGATGCTACAAGAGAAACTTTCTAGGAAATAGGTGCTTACTGACGCTGACATGACTGTTATGAAGCTAGCTGACTGACTTACTGTATCTGAGGATACAGGAGAAAGGTCATGACTATTATTGTCTCTGATGTCTAAATCTCATGATCCTGGATATGTCATGGACTTGAGAGTGGTGCCACTACTATTATTTTTCTAAATATATGCATCATCAACCAGGTCTTTAGAGGTTTATGTTTATTTCCATAAATGAAAGTTATCCTATGCCTTGAAGAAAAAAAATGCTAATGGTAACTAATGCAAACTACACTAAGTGGTATAAATGCTGAAAATAAGTGACTGATAAATGCCTAGGATTAAGTGGGCTACCATATCACTACATTTGAAACTCATGGAGCATTGTGAAATTTAATGGAAAGAATGTAAAGTTAAGCACCAAGTACCAAATGAAAGTGAGTCGTACCATGATGTTCTGATAAATGGGCATGATGCTGCCAAGGCACCAAGGCATCCATAACAACTACATTTAGCTATATGCAACTTATAAAAAATATTTCCATACTTATTATGTTAAAAGCTTGCCTGTCAAGCAACATATGACTATGAATGACCTTCTAGAATAGTAATAAAAGCCAGTAATAAAGAAAATAAAAAGCCAGATGAAGAACAGAACAAGAAACAGTTTATCCTATTCTTTGTCACAATTAACCATTCCAGCAACTCTGACATATACTTTTCCCTGATTGACACATAGTAATTTACTTTAACTTCTTCTTATTTTTTAACTAACCATCGATTTCAAAATCCCAATGCATGTTTCCCTAAAGGTTTATAAGAATTTCATAGAAAAATGTTGGTTCTACTGGAATAAATACACAAAGAATTGGTGAGTGAAGCTTTTCTCTCCTTTTTAACTCACCATAAAAATTCTGCAAATGATATAACACCAATGTCCTTTGTAAGTACTTCATCATCAGACAACAAAAAGATAACATCAGTCCAATTGAATCTTCTAACTCATGTAAAAATATTATGCAGAAGTTTTGAAACAAAATAAGTAAAAATGTTTAGATGTTAGAAAATGAATGTTTAGAATGTTTAGAATGTTTAGAATGTTTAGAATGTTGTGCACAGAGATAGGAAGAATGTAATAAGACAATGGTACAATAAAAATGCAGAGAGTTCAAACTGAGTATGCCTCTGTGGAATTATTTTGTTTTTCCATTTGGTAAAGAGAATTCATGAGAATTGAAGATTTAGTATATCTGATTGAATCTAACCCCAAGTTTTCCCATACTACTTGAAGAATTAAAGGATTAAAATAGTTTTAAATGGAATTTAGGAAATAGGCAAGGACTAATCCTGTAATTAAAATGTTTAAAATGTTAAACTGAGGACCGTGATGTTTTGATATTGGACTTGTTTTTTCAAATTTCATCCTTACAAAGGTAATCCAAAATAAAATTGGTGAAAGCTTAGGCACATTTATGTCTGACAAAGTATTCTTGTAGGAAATAGCAGGGCATTTTACTTTATTTGTTTGTTTTTTGATTAGGTGCACACACAACCCTTAAACCAAAGATGAAATGAATAGTTGACGCAGAAGAATTTTAAATATATATGGCTCTGTAAAAATTCATTCAGACTGTCATTACAGACTACAATAAATCTAGTAATTTATAAGCAGAGAAAGATTGATCTCATATTACTGGAGGCTGGGAAATGTAACCAAGGTGGCCATGACCTGTGTCAGGAGGGTGACTTCCTGTGCCTTTTGGGTTGTTATGTTATGAAAGATGCTTAGAACCTTTCCAGTTTGTCCTTTAGAAGGGCATGAATCCCATTCAACAGAATATTTTCTTCAATATCCGAAATATCTCAGTTTGCATCCAATATCATCAAATTCACAGTTAAATTTCTAAAGGAATTTTAGAATACATCTTACAAAGATAGATATATAGACATTCATATTACTGCACTCTCATTGATAAAAGCCGAATTATAAAATCAGCATATGTGCTAAGCAACAAATGAATTAATAAAGAAAATGTGTATGTTCACAATAGATTTTTATTGATTTATAATAACAAAATTATGTAAATTGTAAGAAATTAATACATCTCTATATCTTTATATTAAGCTAAATAAGACATATCTATTGAAAAATCTTGTTTTATAGAAAAACATGCACTTAAAGAGTACTGACTACTTATTTAGAGACAATATCTGTAGAAGTAGATATTATATCTAAGCCCCCATTTTCAAGCAGAATATCTGCATAAAAGTAGAAGTACAGATTGAGAAGATGAAGAGGACTAAGGGGAATGGAGGAAGAAATCACAAGTGGATCTGAGGGTGATGGGGCTACTTGAATAGAAACCTTATGAAGCCTATCACTTTTTAAAATTAATGTGTGTTAATAAACCATTTAAGAAAAAGATTAAAGAAACAGCAATATATTAATTATACTTCATGCATGCATGGCATTTTCAATGATAAGCAACTCAAATAAGTAGTTTGGGATTTTTGCAGCTAATCTCATAGCATCCAGAGGTGACTCCCCTCCCAGGCACTCTGATATGCCCAGGATCAGAGGATCAGAGGTGAGGAGGACGTATCTATCCCAACACTGGGAGCAGCAGGGACCTGCAGGACCCAGGGACACAGGAACTCCATCAGCCCAGTAGCTCAGGTTCTTTCCAGTCTGTCTAGGCAGGTGCCCTGAGCAGACTGTGGCTGCAAACTCCGCAGCCAGACCCACAACACCCAGAGGAAGCTCCACTCCCAGGGGCTCTAACAAGCCCAGGATCAAAGGATCACAGAATCACAGGATCCCAGAAACAGTTTGACTCTAAGGAGTTCTGACACAACCAGGATTACAGGAAGGACAGACTCCAGTCAGATTTAGCCAGGGCAGGCAGCACTAGAGATAACCAGATGGCAGGCTGGAGTGGGGGTCAAGCATAAGAAAATAAGCAACAGGAAACCAAGGTTGCTTGGCATCATCAGAACCCAATTCTCCCATCATGGCAAGTCCTGGACACACCATAACACCGGAAAAGCATGATTCAGATATAAAATCACTTCTCATGATGATGATATAGGACATTAAGAATGACAAGAATAACTCCCTCAAAGAAATACAGGAGAACACAGGTAAACAGCTAGAAGCCCTTCAAGGGGAAACACAAAAATCCATTAAAGAACTATAGGAAAACACAATCAAACAAGTGAAGGAAATGAACAAAACCATCCAGAATCTAAAAATGGAATTAGAAACAATAAAGAAATCACAAAGGGAGACAACCATGAAGATACAAAACCTAGCAAAGAGATCAGGAGCATCATCAATAGGATACAAGAGATAGAAAAGAGAATCTCAGGGGCAGAAGACAACATAGAAAACATTGACACAACAGTCAAAGAAAATGCAAAAAGAAAAAAACCTCCTAACCAAAAACATCTAGGAAACCCAGAATGCAATGAGAAGACCAAACCTAAGAATAATAGGTATAGAAGAGAGTGAAGAACTCCCAATGTAATGGGCCAGTAAATATCTTCAACAAAATTATAGGAGAAAACTTCCCTAACCTAAAGAAAGATGCCCATGACCATACAAGAAGCCTACAGAACTCCAAATAGACTGGACCAGAGAAGAAATTCCTCCTGTCACATAATAATCAAAACACCAAATGCACTAAACAAAGAAAGAATTTTAAAAGCAGTAAGGGAAAAAGGTCAACTAACATATAAAGACAGGTCTATCAGAATTTCACCAGACTTCTCACCAAAGACTATGAAAGCTTGAAGCTCCTGGGCAGATGTCATACAGACCCTACAAGAACACAAATGCCAGCCCAGACTACTATATCCAGCAAAACTTTCGATTGCAATAGATGGAGAAAACAAGATATTCCATGACAAAACAAAATTTACACAATATTTTTCCACAAACTCAGCCCTACAAAGAATAATAGATGGAAACATCAATATAAGGAGCAAAACTACACCCTAGAAGAAGCAAGAAAGTAATCTTTCACCAAACTGACACAAACCTAATTCCACCTCTTACAACAAAAACAACAGGAAGTAGCAATTACTTTTTCTTAGTATCTTAATATGAAAATTAATATTGCCAGCATATCCTAATCGATTGAAATCCAAAAATATGAGGAATAAAAATTTGTTGACTGTCATCCAATAGTATCTCTAATTTGGTAATTGGAGAAATAGGTCCAATATTGTACAATCCATATACACTTTCTGCTTGTTTGTACGTGGCAGTGTCTTGCTGGGTCCCACATGATGGTCTTGAAATTTTACTTCTCCTATCTCAGCCTCTCTATTAGTAGTATTGTTTATGTTTTTACACTATACTATGGTTTTCAGAACAGCTTACATATTTCAATATTATTTATACAGCCAAAAGAAACTTAGAAAATTAACTTGGGAGGTGGCTTGTAAGAGAAGAACAAAGAGTGAGACTAAATGCTTTGCTTGACTTTTGTAACTATTGTATCAATTTTGAAGAAGAGGATTTTATAAGTTACTCGTTCTCTGAGATAAATGCTTTTTAAGATCATCACAGCCAATGAACCAGATTCTTACCCCCACCTAATATCTGTGCCACCCTCCAAGCAGAACAATTGTTCATTGAAACAGTTGGTGAATGACTTTATGGATAGACCATGTTAATACACACACCATTTCTTAAATGAATGTAGCCTGTTGTGTGTAGGCTGAGAATAAAGACATTCACTCAAGTCAAATAGCTTTGACCATAGCAGGAAATCTGTATCCAAAAATCGTGCCTACAAATCATTCCTTGGCTCAGTAGAACTATCAACTCTCAACTTAGCTATGATGAAGGTAAAATCCTTTGGTGATGTGAGGGTCATTGAAGTACAGATTTATTACAATGAAATCCAATCTCTAAGAATTGTTCTGATATTGGGCTTATACCACAGTAAGAACTAAGATTTTAAGATCTACTAAATACAAAACAAACAAACAAACAAAAAAGACTTTATATATTTATGTTTATTTTAAAAAATACTATTAGTGATGTATTATTTTAAAATATACAGTTAATATGCTTGGAGTTATTTAAAATTTATATTGAGAAAAACATTTACTTTTAGTATTGCTGTAGATAAGCATCTACATAAGACTGTTAAATTGATTGTTCTTTTATATCAAACAACTTTTATAATACTCATTTTTATTGTTATATTTTTTTATAAATTTTAAAAAATCTGACAAAAAATCTATTGTAGGTATTGAAGGGGGGTCTCTGGGAGAAGTTGGGGTACAAAAGGGAAACAAGAATGTGATTTAATTCTATTTACTTAAATACACACACACACACACACACACACACACACACACACACACACGGTTTTTCAAGACAGGGTTTCTCTGTGTAGTCCTGGCTGTCCTGGAACTCACTTTGTAGAACAGGCTGGCCTTGAACTCAGAAATCTGCTGTTTTTGCCTCCCAAGTGCTGGGATTAGAGGTGTGTGCCACCACTGCCATTTACAAATATATGTTTCTAAATGTTAACAAATTGAAATCATGTATCCTTTCTCATCATAATGCAATAAAACTTAAATCAAAAAAATAGAAAAAAATAAAAAGAAGTGGAGAAAGAAGCAAGAGAGATAGCTTACTTCAATCTGTACTGTTTCTCAAAAAGGCAACATCTCTGAGCCTCTGTGTGTTTCAAGTTGACAGGCTTGCTAACTACATATTAAAGCACATGATGGGTAAAATGTGCCATTATAAAACATGCACAAGTCTAGTAATCATAATGGATGTTAATAGAAATGACGTACATCTTGGCAATGTTTGAATATAACAACAACAACAACAACAAAAAGAGTTTAAACATCTATCAACGTTTAAAAGATAAGAGCAATCAATGAAATAAGCCTGAATAACTGATAAAATGATTGGATGAATGTGACCAGATTGGGGTTCAGTATCTTCTAGAAGTTCGCTGTAAACATGAAAAATATTAAAGCATTTCATGCACTGTAGAAACTGAAAGTGAATCTCATCAAATATACATTCAGAGCATATAATAAGAACCAGAAAAGAGCAGCAGTGAGGGTTAACTGTAAGAGATTGTAATAGAGGTCACTATTAAGTGTCATTTGTATGAAAGATAATCCCAGGAAATATATGTAGAAAAAACTGAATAGCCTGAGATTGTGATGAAAAGAGAACTTGTATTTGCATAATGATTGCTATGTCTCTGTCTTCACACCATAAAGCAAAGCACATAACTTAAATATAATAAGAAAAAATAGAAATTTATCAATATAGGTGGTATTTAAATTTCACTATAAGGTAATGCACTCTCTTATCATATAACATTAATACATAGAATGATTTTGAGGACCTCAAAACTTTGGAAATGCTGCCAATTGATACATAAAAATGGAAAATAAATGATATGGAAAATTACAATTTATAGTCATCTCCAAAAGTGAATGACATTTTTTAAGTATGTGATATATACTATAAGAGCAAATTTTCTTTCTTTTAATGTAATATCTTTAAAATTTAATTCAAAAGATAATTAAAATTGAAGTACTCTGTACAATTTTATTAGTACTAGTAAACTAAATATAATCATAAAGCTGTTTACGAATATATGATTTAACATTAGAATTTATACCACTTTTTATTTATAAAGCACAGCAATTACATAGAGGTAAATGTCATCACAAGGATCAATGACAATCATTTATGTTTTTTCTCTAAATTAGGCTTTGCGAGAAGCACTATCTGAAAATTCTGGAGTTATGATTATAATTGAGCTACATACTAAAACTTAGCACAAATTTAAAAACAAGTACTGTAGTCTCTAATTGTAACAATCAAACTTCCATTAACATTTCTAAGGAAAAACCTATGGACATCTATACAGGAACTCCAAAGACTCAGTTGTTAAAGAAAGACTTCTGTTTTAATCCTACATACAAATGATTGTAGGTTGGTCATTTACATGTAATTCAAGCAATCTCAAGTAATATAAATGGATTTCGGGTTAGTTAGACCTGTAGTCCAGCCTGGGTCTTATGCCCTTACTTCTAACATCCCATTAGCCAAAGAAAATCTTGTGGCCAAGACTGATACTGTGGAAGGAAATAAATATAACAATTATGTGGGGCAGTGGTCTGCTCAGGTAACTTTGGCTTTGAGCCCTGGTCCCCTGTGGGCAATTTCTGCTTTCAGAGAGCAGAAGCTTGGTCGTAACTCCTGAGTCTTTGGTTTCTGTTTCAGTCACAACCCCTCACAGCTGCCCCCGCAGGAGATGTGTGCTCTATCAGGCAGACAATGCCCCAAGCTCTCAGCATTCTAGCTGGACCCTATCCACGGTCATCTGACCACAAGACACACATGCCACGCCCCATACAATATAAGGGCCATTTGCCCCCTCCTCACTCTCTCTTGCTTTTTGTCTCCTCTCTGCTCTTCCTCTCTTGCTGTCTCTCTCCTCTCTGCTCTTTGTTCTCTTCTCTTGCTTTCATCCTCTCCTTTCTTTTTCTCTCCTTCCTCTCCTTTCCTTCTCTCTACTCAACTGGCCTATTTTCTCCTTCCTACAATAAAATATCTCATTTACACATTACCTCCTTTTTAACTAAGGCACTCTGCAGCCACAAGTCAGCACCAGGGAGAGAAAGAGAGACCTAGGCTTCAGCAGCAGGCCCCCCACCCTTCGGATAATACAATTTTTAAGAACACTATAAAGATATTGAGAAAATTACCCTACAATATATAATATGAGCATGTTGAACAAAAATCCTAAAGTTGAGTATTTAGAAAACTGCTAGAGATTTTATGAACTTTATTTTTTGAAAATAAGCTTAGTACATAAAATTGTCATCTTTTCCATTCTACTATTAATTTTCAATTCAATAATTTGAAGTTATACAAAAATATTTCAATATTTTTATTTTATGGGGCCACTATGAAACACTGTTAAATGTGCCCACCATCTGAATCAGGGCTCAGAAAAGTATAACTTCAGTTCTATTTCTCTCACTATGTCTATCTCTATTGCATTCTATCTATCTGTGTCTATCTATCTGTCTATCTATCTATCTATCTATCTATCTATCTATCTATCTATCCACCAATCCATCCATCCATTCATTTATCTATGTATTTACCTAACTACCTACCTATTATCTGCCCATCTCTTATTTCTGTATCTTTCATTCAGATGCCAACCAAAATGCCAACCTATGCTCTCTCTGGTACTTTTTTTTCTCTCTTTTTCTGAACCTACAAAAAATTATAAATACACATTCATCCCACTCAAATAGAGGCTTACTTAGTTAAAGCAGTAATTTTAAGCACAAAACTGTTTCAAAGGGATCTTGAAAGACATTAGGACAATTAGGACTCTGTGTCTGTGACCTATTTTGAAGTACCAATATTTCTTTCTTTCTTTCTTTCTTTCTTTCTTTCTTTCTTTCTTTCTTTCTTTTTTTCACTGTTCAAAATTTATTTGGTGTTTTCATTGACATTATGAATGTGATTGTTACTGGCTTATTATTAGAAAATAAACATATATAAACTTTTACAATCAAGCCATTTATTTGCAAAAGACATATAAACAAGTAAATGTAACACTATTGTAAACATTAAACTATTTATTTAATAAGTTCTTGTATAATACATTTTTACTTGAAAATACAAAGTTTCTGAGATCCTCGATCACACACTCTAACTTTATTAGAAAAAGGGGGTTGAATGAATTTAGGTTAGGATGACTACAGACCAAGCTGTCCTAACAAAACTGCATGCATGTATAACTGAAGAAATGTTTCATATCTGATTCTCTAATAGAGACCCTAGCTAAGATCATCAGAGAAATCTAAGAGGAAAAAGGTACCTACTGTGATAATGTCTTTACATACAAAAGGCAAGCTGTACCCACGAACAATGTGGTTGTCTATGATAGTACACTTAAGTGACCCCAAAATTCCACCAGAGAACTCCTACACATCGTAAACAACTTCAGTAAAGTGGCTGAATACAAAATTAACTCAAACAAATCAGTAGCCTTCCTGTACTCAAAGAATAAACAGGCTGAAAAAGAAATTAAAGAAATGACACCTTTCACAATAGTCACAAATAATATAAAATACATTGGTGTAACTCTAACAGTATTTGAAGAGTTTAGAGGACAAAGGGGGAGTTGGAAGGAAGAGAAGTGAAGCAGTACTTTGATATCAAACAATTAAAATGTATAAAAATAATCATAATTAAATTAGTTTACACAAATTAGTTTACACATTATATTTCTTAACATTTGATAAGATGAGCCTTATTATCTTAAGTCAATGTTAGATTAGGTACATGTGAAATTTTGAATCTTTCCAAGCTTACCTATGCATGTTAGTTAATTTGGTATTAATGCATTATTTAACATTGAGTCACTTATCTTCATCTCATGTGTCGCTCCATTTTACAGATTGGCATCTGCATCATTACACTAATATTTATGCAAATAGTATGATTCTGTCTTATTCAAAGGAAATTTTCTTTTTTGTTTGTTTGTTTGTTTGTCTGGTTTGTATTTAGTAGAGTTTAAAATCTTAGCTCTTACTGTGGTACAAGCCCAAATTAAGAACAATTTTTAGACATTGGATTTCATTGTAATAAGGCTGTACTTCAATGATCCTCACATCACCAAAGGATTTTTACCTCCATCGTAGCTAAGCTGAGACTTGACAGTTCTGCTGCACCACGAAATGAATTGTAGGCATGATTTTGGATACAGAGTTCCTGCTATGGTCGAAGATATTTGACTTGAGTCAGAGTCTTTATTCTCAGCCCACAGAGAACAGGTTACATTCATTTAAGAAATGGTGTGTGTATTAACATGGTCTATCCATAAAGTCATTCACCAACTGTTTCAATAAAGAATGGTACTGCTTGGAGGGTGGCACAGACATTAGGTGAGGGTAAGAATTTGATTCATTAGCTGTGATAATTTGGAAAAGCATTCATCTCAGAGAAAGAGTAACTTATAAAGTCCTCTTCTTCAAACTTGATACAATAGTTACAAATGTCAAGCAAAGCATTCAGTCTCACTCTTTGTTGTTCTCTAACAAGCCACCTCCCTAGTTAATTGTCTATGTTTCTTTTGGGTATATAAATATTTTGAAATATATAAACTGTTCTGAAACCATAGTATAGTGTAAAAACATGAAATAAACAATACTACTAATAGGCTGAGATAGGAGAAGCAAGATTTCAAGACTCTATGTTGTACACAACCAGACACTGTCACTAACAAACAAGCTGAAAGTGTATATAGATTGTACAATATTGGACCTATTTCCCCAATTACCAAATTAGAGAGACAATTGGATGACAACAGAAAATTTCCAATTTCTCATATATTTGGATTTCAATCAATTAAGATATGTTGGTAATATTAATTTTCATATTAAGATAAGAAAAAATAATTGCTATTTCCTGTTGTTTTTGTTGTAAGAGGTAGAATTAGGTTTGTGTGGATTTGTTGAAAGATTACTTTTTTGCTTCTTGTAGAGTATAGTTTTGCTCCTTATGTTGATGTTTTCCATTTATTATACTTTGTAGTACTGGATTTGTGGAAAGATATTGTGTAAATTTTGTTTTGTCATGGAATATCTTGTTTTCTCCATCTATGGTAATTGAGAGTTTTGCTGGGTATAGTAGTCTGGGCTGGCACTTGTGTTCTTGTAGGGTCTGTATGACATCTGCCCAGGACTTTCTAGCTTTCATAGTCTCTGGTGAGAAGTCTGGTGTAATTCTGATAGGCCTGCCTTTATATGTTA
>JADRCD010210387.1:0-25075 GCA_019843815.1 Montemys delectorum
TTTTGTTTTTAGATTATAAACTTCTAGAGGAACTGTGAGATATTTGCTCTAAGATTGTACTCACAGCCACCACTGCATCAATGGAGCAATTACTTTTCAAAAATGCAAAATAAAGTTACAACTCACTGTGATATGTTCTCTTTTGATGTCATGTCCTCTTGCATACGCGGGGAGGAGAACGGTGGGTGGGGTGGCACGTTTTATGGAAGGATTCAGACACTGAAGTAATCTGATTCCCTTGTATAACCACATTATCTATGTACCCCACGCCCATTTACAGACATACTTTTGGATATTTTTGTTGTTTCGTTTTGTTTTAAATTGTCTCAGTAAAAAGATGCACAATTTCATCATCATACAACTTTTATGTATATATGTCTAGACAAATAATTTGTAACAATGATATCTGTTAAGGAAACAAATGAATCAATTCTTTAATACAGTTAGATTCAAGGAATAGGAATGGATGGAAAAAGCTGAATTTCCTCAAATGAAATTTTAATAGCTGTGTTTACAACCATATTTCACCATATAATTTCTAAATCTAACTGTTCTATGTAATTAACTTTTGCAAAACCATGCTTATTTTTTTAATTAAAATCATTTGTACTCTATAATTTTTCAAGGAAACGATGTGCATATACTTATGTATGTCAGACATGAATAGCTGCAGTCCTATATTATTTGGCATACATCCTTGTATTAACAACATTGTACTGTGTGCAGTATGGTCCAAAAAGATATTTACATTGTAGTGATATTAACCTACAGGTTATCAAAAGTTCAATGTATATATCTATACCATTCCGTTCATGGGAACAGAGACTTGATTATATTCACACACTTTAAGTTTTATTTTCACCAGTTTTGAAAAATACATATACCGTCTGTGCTTTCAATTAATGTAAACATATACAGATATTCATACACATTCATATAAATAAAAAATAGAATGGAAGAAAAAGAAAACGTGTCCTCATTTGTGTCCCTGGGAGAGGACAGTTGCTATACTGTATATTAACACTAGGTGATTATCAAACTCAGTAATATTATTTTAAGTGCTCCAGATGTAATATGAAGTTAGAGAGATGCAAGGGAACCAGAGGGCAGATGCAATGACAAAGGGGATTAGAAAGTAGAACAGAATGTAGGCACAATTCTTCAAGAAAGCTTGAAAATAATGTCTTGATTAGAGGTTGAGTCACATAGATATGAGCCAGTGCCCAATATTCTTGGCTAATGAAATGAACAATACCTCAATAAATATAAAGAAATGATCAATACAGCAATAGGACAGAGGTGCAATGTCAGTAAATTTGAGGGCTTTGATCAAAACAAATAGTGTAAATTCAATTTATAAATGCCCAAATTCATCCCTTGATCACAGATCAGTCTATGTTAGCTGTGGGATTCATGACTGACACCTGCTATTTCAATAGCAGTAGAATAAAGAAGCCCATGAGATACTTACTTTCTGCCCTGCTTCACATGGGAAAATAAAATAAAACATTTCACACTAGAGTAAAAACAGTATTTCCATCATCTCAAAGACTTTTGTTCTATTGTGTAGGGTCTGAGAGTCTCAGAGAACTTTTGGTTTCCTATTACAGAATTACTTCTGAATTATTTGAAGAACAACTCAATAAATGCTTCTCTGATCTGAAACAAAGATCGGCTTTTATCATAGAGTTCTCACGGGTAGCAATCTGCAGTCTCATTGTCATCTCAGTCTCAAGATATAGCTTATTTCTCGGTGATGCATAAAAGGATTTTCCTCCCTTCAAATGATAATTAAATTAAAAGTAAAGTTGGAAGGAAGACTTTGAACTGCTCTGATGAGAAAGGTCTCTCTGAGATCAGCAATCCATTAGCACAGCTGTGCTGAGACATGACTTTCTAGCCATGTTGTACCATAGGTTCTTCATAGCAAGTGAAAAGCCATTCATTTTGCTTGTTTTAAACATTGTCTTAGGCATACTCAGGAGCCAGCAAAAACATAGGCATTTGGAAGCCTTCAGAGAGAGAATTAGGTGAAATATGAAACCAATATGACAAGATAGTCCACAGGAGGATAAAAACACTGGACATGCCATCATGAAAAGAATAACAAAACAAGATAAGCAAAATGGCAGGCCTGCAGTGGCTTGAGCTTTTCCTTTTACTTTAAAGTGCCATGTGCTATTTATTTTTCATTCTTGGCCTTTTCACACCTTTTTATTGTTCTTATTATTAAAAGTATTACTTCTATCAGTTATATATGATATAGTTACTTATTTTCAATGTTTAGTAAACTGACATTTTCCAAATTAAATAAAGATCTCTGTGGTAATGATGGTAAGCTTCACTATGACTTAAAGACATGAAAAATGTATGAGCACAGAGGAGTTCACTACTTTTACTTTTTCACTATTTGGCTTTAGACAACCATCCTAGATAGATAGTTACATCTTCTGAAGCTAGAAAGTTAGAAGGTAGTATACTATTTCATATGTGTGTGTGTGTGTGTGTGTGTGTGTGTGTGTGTATGTGTGTGTATGCACATATGTATGTGTAGTTGTAACCAGAAGGCAGTGAAAAAAATTTGGTTTTTGATTTTCAGCCTACATCTGTATCTTTGTGATACAGATTGGCTCTCATCAAGTAAACTGGGTTGACTGATCAACCAGGGCCTACGACTCATGTTTCCTTCTCCACAATGCTGCAAGAACAAATGTTCATCTCTACTCTTCAGTTCTTTGGTTTTGTTTTGTTGCTTTGTTTCTGACTGGTTTTGTTTTCTTTCCTTTGTTTCCCATGACTTCTGGGTATAGTTCTCAGGTTCTTAGGCTTCCAAGACAAACAATATACTGAGGTATTTCCCTGCCTGTTCATGTTTCTTTGCAGGACCAATTTTTTTTCTTACTATACAATGTATATTCAAACATAACTGTAAACATTATGTCAAATTTCATTACATGGAATGATGGAATCCAGTACTAATAATTTACTTTGAAGTCCCTTTTATGTAGGTACAACAGTATGTTACTTCTTTAGTTGCTTAATAAGAAGTTAAAATCCCAGTGTACTGTTTCCTTAGTGCAATCTATGTAGCTGTAACTAGTATGTTTTACAAGTTGTAAATAGGAAAAGGTTTGGATACCTCAGGAAACACAGGCCTTTCTGTATGTTGTCCCAAGTCCATTAAATGTTGTGCCTTATTTAATTTTTACAGCTATTCTTTAGGATAAATTGGCTATTATTGTTACTGTACATGTACTGATCATTACAGAGTAAGAAAACTTCATAAGTCTGAGCTGGAATAGAAAGGCCTTTTGAACACTGTTATGTTCTTCCCTGAGCAGCTTTTTTAAGTTTCTCTGGGAAGACACAGGATATTCAGCCTTCATTCCATTCTGAGTCTCTTATCCCAACCATGTACAACTTCCATGGAGTCACGGGAAAGGGAATATATCACACTACCCCACAAACAAGGCAGAGCTGGTGACACATTTATCATTCAAATGATTATTAAATTATGAATTATATTTTTCCTAATTAAAATTAAAAAATTAATGTGAAAAAATTTCTTATTTAAAACTTTTTTGCAGTATACTAAGGTATTCCTTTTCAACAATAAGAACAGCAGAGCCATCAGAGCCCACCAGATGAGAATCCCCTACCCCAATTCCCAGCCTGCAGGCCCTTCTGGGCAAACCAAGCAGCAGTGAGCCCTGCCCCCTCTATTTACCAGGCAACAGCTCTGCCTGAATTCCTGGAGGCTGCTGCTGCAAGGTACAACTAGATGAACTTGCCAAACCTCAAACTACGGCCTGACTGGTTTCTGGCAAGCCCAGAAGTCCTGAGGTCTGCCCTGTCTCCTTCCTTTGTGCTTTTTCTCCATGTCCACACCACAAACCACCATTCCAGATGCCTGCAGTAAGCAGCAACCACCAAGTGAGACTCTTACCCCCATTCCCTGCCTGTTGGCCCATTTGGGCAAATCTAGCAGTGGTGAATTCTACTCTGGAACCTCTGGACTACATTTTGCAGGCCACAGCTCCTGCATGTAGGGAGGACTGCTTCTGTCCAGGAGCAACAGAGACCAGCAACCATCAGAAACTACCAGATTTACCTTCACCCCAGGAGGCTTGCACCCACCTGGGACAATAAGCAGCAGGAAGCTAGTAGGATCTACAAGCTCTGTCTACATCTCTGGAAACCTGCTACCACCAGAACCTCCTTTACTTGAGGCCTATTGATATCACAGACAACTAGTTCTACCTGCAGCCCTTGAGGCCTGCTCTCACCAGGGCCTACTGGGCCTGCAAACACTAGTAATAACTGGATGGCAAAAGGCCAGCATAAGAAGACAGTCAACAAAAGCGAGGGCAATATGGCACCATCAGAATGCAGTTATCCTACTACAGCCAGTCCCAAATATCCCAAAACACCTGAATTACAAGAAAATGGCCTTAAATCTAATCTTATGAAGATAACAGAGACCTTTAAAGAAGAAATGAATAAATCCTTTAAAAAATACAGGAAAATATAATCAATCAGGTAGAAGCTTTTAAGAGAAAACAAATAGCTATGAAGAAATATAGGAAAAATAACATCAACAACAGAGAAAGTGCATCAAATTATAGTTTAACTACTTTAATTAAAATTTAAAATAATGACCTTGAAATTGGAACATGGCAGTAAAACCATGTCTTTCCAGAATCTCGCCCATGTTTTATTTAGAGGGAACACATTCCAATAGTTAGACTGGTTTTCTGAGTTCCTGACATCCTGGGATCAGGAAGCTCAAGACTTCCACTTTCAACAAACTTCCAGGACAAGTCACAATAATTTCTTAGCAGGAGAGGGGTTGGGTGCTCAATGGACCCTAAGCTTTGTGGTACGTAGTTATTTTTTCTGAGAATTGGCATGGCAAATGGTATGGCTGACTAACAAAAGTCTAATGCTCTATTTTCCAGATCATAGCCAGATTCTGATAACGTGTGGCCTTAGCTGGTGAACTTTCATCGAATAGGCTGTAACTTTCACAGCCTTAGAACAATCTCTTTCAACTAAGAGTTGGGTGTTAACTGACGTTTTAAAAGACCTGAATTAGTTAAGTACTCTAAACTTGAAATATGTCATATTAGCTTGGAATCAAAATATGCCCCCACCCCTTACCCCGAGGAAAAAGTGAGCTCCAACTGCAGATAAGTGTCAGACTTGGTGTCGGTGCTTTATTCTCTGTCACTGCCATATGCATAGACCCACTTTCTTTCTCCTAAACTGTAACTATTTTGAGAAACCAAAACGTGACGGTTGTGTTTCAAAATACACAAAACATTACAGCAAATTGCACTGTTGGTTGTGTTTTACTTTTGTAGAGTACTTAAATAAGAAGATAAACTGGTATTAAGTACTTTTCTCATTGTAATGACAAAGTACCAACTAGAAACAGCTTCAGGAAAGAAGATTCACAGAAATATAATCCACCATGGAGAGGGGAGCATGGTGGCCTAGCCATGAGGCTGCTGGTCACATTGCATTACAGTCAGGAAGCAGAAAGCAAGCAAAAAGTGGGGCCTGGACATAAAACATCTCAAAGCTGAATGTCCCATTTCTCCCTCTGAGACTCTGCCTCCTAAAGTTGCCACAGTCTTCCCAAACAGTGTCACCAACTGGAGCATGAGTGTACAAATGCAAGAGTTTGTGGGACATATTATATCTTAAAACCTCTACAAAGTGCTATTTCTTATTTGGTGCCAAGTTGATACTTGATGATAGATTGTTGTCTCGAGTCAGGTTTAGGGATGGAACCGAGAGCAAGAGAAAGAGAGTGCCAGTAACTTGGAGTATCACAGGTTATGCTAGTTTACACACTTCACTCACCTCCTGGCTGACATATGTCTTAGCCTGGCTCCAATGGCTGCTCAGACAAGGCCGACGTCATCTCCTGCTGTGCTTCGGATCTGTTCTGGAGCCTTGGTCCAGAGTTGGTGGGCTGGCTCCAGGGATGAGCTTGTCTCCACCTGAAAATTCTCCGTTGGCCCCAAGATCCGGGCTAGTAGTAGTTGCCAGAGCAGGGGTTTTTAAGTCTCTTTCAGCTCAGTCATTCAGCATATATCTGCTATTCGGCCTTAGCACCTCCATTCACACACATACACACACACACACACACACACACACACACACACACACACATACACACATATACACTGGGCTGGGTTACACTTGTCATTTCTTTTATATTACTTACATTTGTTCTGTACAATTGTGTAAGAAGCCATTCCCCTTGTCATGAAATTGTAGGGTGAATAGACACATAATCAAAAGAAATGACTATGATTGTATTTTAGATATGACGAGGGTTGCACTGTAATATGCCCAGGCCCCATCAATGGATGTTTCCTTTCTCAATAGGAGAGAGGTACTTAACTCTCAGAATCCCCCATTCTTGGTAGTGTGGCCTGAAGTAGAAGTTTCTGGATGTGTCATGTGATGCAGACTCATGTGATGTTTTGCTGAGACAAGAACTGTGATAGGACTTGTTTAGTTGGAAAGAGTATAAATAGTACACGAAGGACAGTTACAGCACATTTGCATATCTAGCCTTACAATGCCTCCTTGCTCTCTACTCTTCCTTGATTTTCACTTAGTTGAGAAAGGCACAGTTTAGAACTTCTCCTGGTTCTTGTCATTCCTGCTGACTCCGTAGAGGCTTGGTTGTTTCTGTTGGATCACACCACTTCTACTGATTCATGTTTAGTATCCTAATACTACTGATCTAGATTGCTGGTATCCAGAATTGCTCCAAAGCGTAGCTATTCAGAAGCCATGGAGAACTAGGTGCACCTGGAAGGAGAAGTGGGGATGGAATAGAATGGGCGGACGAGAGAAATAATGAGCCAAGACAAAGTTTCTCTGATCATGGCTCAAATTTTTTTTTTTTAATTTTCAGCTCTACATTTATATAGTTCATATAGGCAAACCCCAAAAAACAATACCTTTGTTTCTGCTGGACTGAGTTGCAAAGTAAGCTCAGTAGGCGGTCAGCTCCTCAAAGCTCAGTCAGAGACTTGTTTAGCCAACTCAAGGCTGGGGGAAGGGCACACCAAAAAACTATTTCTAAACAGATCCTCATTAACTTACCCTATTTACCATTTTGTCTATCCTACCTTTGGACAGTGAGCTAGAAAGGGGAGAGGGGTGTCAAAGAGCTTGAAAACTGTTATTAGAAATAGGTTTTGAAAAATGAGGAGCTTGAGCTCTATGGGAGCATGTACTTACTGGGGGAGGACTTTCAGGGTTTGTAACATTGCCCACTTCTAATTCAGCCTCTTGGCTTTTCCCCTGTGCTTGATGATGTAGTCTTTCCTGCACTGGCCCCCTGATGCCATGCCTCCCCTGCTGTTAAGGACTCTCTTTCTAGAACTGTAAGTTAAAACAAACTTTTCTTCCATTAAAAAAAATGAAAAATCTAAGTCTGCAGTGGCCAGGCATGATTAGTAGAGAGCCAGTGCCTTAAAGAAATAGTTCTTCTAAACTACTCAAGGGGGGCGAAGCAGGAGAAAAAATCAATCAAATGTGGAAAATTCCTCATCTTGGAAGTTAGGAGTGGTTGTTGTACAGAGTTGACTGATAAGAAACACTAGCATGACCCTAGGGATCACAAACTGTTCTGAGAATTAAAGAAGGCTCAGTACAGCTGTGGTCTCACTGAGCTGAACTTCAAAAGAACCTCTAGCTGCTAGAAACAAAGCTTTAGGAGGTGTAGTTCTGATAAATCTAGTAAGTAGATATGGTAGAATCCTGACTTAAATCCCATGAGGAAATCATTCTGAGAGGACAGGCAAAGAGGGAGAAAGCAAATAGAAAAATTAAAAATATATCACTGTTCTTTAACTATGTTTGCCTCACAAAATTACTGTGTACAATGTATTTTTCAGTGTCATTGTGTGATATACTGGAAGATATATCAAGTAACAGTCATTGATAATAAGAGATAGGATACATTCAAAGGTAAAAAATGATGGAAAATCATGAGATAGACATACAGTAAACTCACACATCATGCTGACAGTGTTTAGTGCTGTGAATGATACCCAGACTACAGCTTGAAACCTTCATCTTTCATTGCTTTTCAAAGATAACAAATAACTATAAGTAATGAGCCATTCGATGTATGCTGATTTTTAATGTGTCTAAAACAACTAAATTGCCATAACCATAGTATTAAAAATGACATATGAAGACCTGCAGTTATGTTTAGTAGCTGCCTTATGTTCCAGTTTTAATCAAGATTTGAAGTGAGAAATTAGTCTTCTAAAAATGAACCTTATTTATTTATTTGTTAACATATTAGAAATATGTAATGTTTACCTCTTTTGGCACAGATTTTTTGAACATGTTTGATTTAGTGTCAAACGCTTAAACAAAATATGCTATATTCATAACTAAGTAAAGAAGCACACTGGTGAGGGACAAGTGGACATGTTTGAGGTAAGTAACTATAGCAACAGCGAAACGCTGAGTCTAACTTCTTCTCACGTGCTGTACCATGCTGTCTTGGCTAACTTTGCAGGAACTTGTTCAGGGGTTTTGAGAATTTTTTTTTTAAGATTAGTTTATTTATTATGCATACAGCATTCTGCCTGCATATGTGTCTGCAGTCCAGAAGAGGGCATCAGGTCTCATTATAGATGGTTATGAGCCAGCAGATGGTTGTTGGGAATTGAATTCCAATGCTCTTAACCTCTGAGCCGACTCTCCAGCCCTGGTTCTTAGAATTTACACATGGGCCTTATCACTCTTCAGGTCTTGTTTGTTCTTTCTCAGTGCTTTGGGGGAGGTGGTGGACCTCTTTTATACATGTGAGATGTGATATAGATTTGAATAAATGTAAGAGGGATGAAATTGTATTTAATTGCTAGAAATATTGACTCCAAAAATAGTGGTGTGACTTTACTTCCAATAATTTTTTTTTCCTTAAGGAGCCAATGCTAAGACAGAGAAAGTACAAAGATGTACTGTTGACAGAATAGACTTTGGTCAATTCATAGCTCCTGAAATTGCCTCCAAATTTTCTTCATAATGGTATTTTTGATGGAGCAGATGTTACCTACTGGTATGACAGCCTTTATCCATTATCCATGAAAGATACTGTTGGATGCCCTGAGGCTTCACAGAGAAGTCAAACCATATGCTCACTGCTGCTGGAATGACTACAGAAAGTCACAGCACTTGAGCCCTACTGATGATGTTAGCTGGATAAAATGATGGCACCATAAGGTCTTTCTTTGTAAATTTTAATGAGTTAAATGCTCAGAAACATAAGGTTGTAATCCCCTAAGACATCACCCTCACTAATCTATTGATGTTCTCAGCAGCCTTGCAAAATGCTGTCAGGTGGGATAGATGCACTTCCCAATGATTGAAGTAACAAATGATTTTCACAGTCTTCACATTGAAGTGCTTCTATCTTCTCTGAAGTTTCACGCTGCATGATACCCTAGTATCTCAACACACTGTAGGAATTTACAGGCGAATATAAGCAGGATTTCTCAGTGCAGGATATTTAAAAGGGGATGTATCTATACAGGATTTTGGAGGTAAGAAAACATCATTGAATTCTAGGTCTTCCTTTTAATGGCTTCAAGCTGATGACAAGTTACCCAAACTTTCAGAACATGTATTTTATCATCAGAAACATAAAGTTGATGCTACTGATATAACTGTGAGGATTGAGTTGTGTGTATTACATTTGACATGGTGCTGAAACTCTAACAGGATTTCCTAACTATATGGTTTTCAATTTCTGTTTAAAACAGAAAGTAAATAAAAGCTGTGATGTATTTTAAGCCACCAAAAATATTCAATGTTTATTTTAAATATTTTTCCTGATTCCATCTTGTTGAATCATTCATGTGTGGTTTACGTCTACAACAGATACAAATTATCAGATTAAAGATCCCAGAATAAGTAATTTGGTATGCAATGTGTGTGTGTGTGTGTGTGTGTGTGTGAGAGAGAGAGAGAGAGAGAGAGAGAGAGAGAGAGAGAGAGAGAGAGAGAGAGAGAGAGAGAGGGCAAAAGACATGGAGAGATAATCCTAAGCACCATTCTGAGGCAGAGTTATGGTAAACTTCAGGATGATAAATAGCTCCTCAGCTCCAACAGCCTGTTCCCAAATGGAAAGGAAACACCAGCAGAGATTTCTGAACGTGCAAAGGCAGTGGGTGATAGAAAAGGTAGTAAGATATAGGAAAGGACGCACCACAATATTCACTGTGAGCTCATGAAAACTTCATTTGTTAGTTGCTGTGTATGCACCTGACACTGTGGAGGATTTGCAACATGTAAGACAGAGCTGTCAGTGTTAGAGTCAAACAGATCAGAATAAACCTTCCATCTTTGTCATCAGGTCTGTACTCCCAGGAGCTCTGTTAGTGTGTGTAGTAAAAGCCACCAAGGTAAACCTGCTCCAGCTCTGTTAAAGATAACTCGTTGACAGACAGGTCAGATGCATTTTTCTGTAATGAATGTTACATTTCCTACAGGCATTGAGACGTGATACTCGTGTGGATAGTGATAGTATCTCCTCATTTGAGATGTGTTTACCTCTGGGATCATGGGGGAGAAATAGAGGGACTTTTATTCTATTGAAAATGTGCTAGAAAGCAAGTGTATATAACTGTTCCTGCCGGTCCACTAGCCTGCCCTGAACCTAATTCTGGTGCACAGAGTTTCCCACTATGATGCTTCCCTTACTGTCTATGGTACTTTCTCTTCCAAGTACGCACTTGACCCACAGTGGTCGGTGATATGATTGTTTTCTTCTCTGCTAGTCATTTTCAAATACAAATTTAATCCCTCTGTGTATATACATGCGTGCGTGGGTGTGTGAGTGTTTGTTTGTGTATGTGTGTGTGTGTGTGTGTGTGTGTGTGTGTGTGTGTGTGCATGTGAATCCTCTCTTATATCTCAGTCTCTCTAAACATTCAATGTGCCCTGCGCTTTGGTCAGTTTTAAATCATGAGCCTCGATTTCTATCTCAGCATGTTACTGTGACACTATTTCACAGATTGCACAAATGAGAAATTTGAGGATGAGAGATTCTTATAATAGACTCTCTAAGAGTCTATTATAACAAGAGTCTTTATAACAAGCTTTTCCTATAGCCAATTACATTTTTCTATTTCTTAATATTCTCCATAAAAACATGGTTGTGGACATGAATTAAAGCGTAGTAAAGGTATTAGAAGTAGCTCATACAGTTTTGCCTCCTTACGGTCCATGAACTTTGATCTTGAGTTGGGATGGGATTGGAAGACGGTGAGGGATGCTTGGGTCCATGTCCTAAGGCTAGATCTCTGAGGTCCGATGGTAAGGGAGATTCAAGCAGAGAAAGTGTGTTTCTTCTTCCTCTACTACTTTATTCTTGATTTTAGCAGCTTGGATGGTTCCCACGCACAGAGATAAAGAATGTTTTCTTTACACAAATTCAAAGGACACTCTTTCAGGAAACAATGTCACAAATATAAGGCAGAATAAATGGTCTTAATAGCTGAAAGGCATCATGAACCCAGAAAAGGGACTGTGTAAAAGTAATTATTGGTTTTATTTAGCAAACAGAAGACATTATATAAGATGGGGCCATTCTAGTCTTCTTCCACTGACTTCTAAGCATTTGCTCTCTTTGTGTTTCACACATGACTGTAATTCAGCCTAGCTTAACAGATAAAACTGCCCCCATGGAATATATGCATAACCCTTATATAACCCTTATATTACGATACCCAGTAAGCAAGTAGTAAAGGGTGTGCCCTTTTTATAATTCCCAATGACCTCCACAGACATGGAGTAAAACAAGCATAAATATAAAATAAAGTATTAAGTAAAATGGAAAATTATACGATCCAAGTCCATATTACATGTTCATGCCAAAGTCTGTGTTCTACACTTGTAGAGGAAAGAATTTCTCACCTCATTGCACTACACTTCATAGCACCCTACACCATTCAATCTCTTGTCATGAAAAGCCATGTCCTCCAATGAAGGAGTTTATATAATCTTTCTTCAGGTGTTTATCTCCACGATTAAGATCTGTTCGGACTTCTCCTCAACAAGGATCTTGAAGAGGATTGGTGAAATTGTCAGCCTTCTGTGCTAAGTGGGGATGGATCCTGAAAGAGTCCTCTGTGGAAACTGTCTGTCCATATGTTTCTGTGGGAAATACCATCTGGATTACAGCTCATATTTTATGAAGCAGGAAAGCAAAAATATGTTCACAATTTAACAGCCCTGATTATATGGGAGTGGAACTGGATTTAAAATAAAGTTATGTCATCTTATATAAAAACCACTGTGTACCAGACATCCTCATAGACACTTTCCAATTTAGACAAATGAGTCATTGTGTTTCCCTTACAGAAAAGGAAAGCTCAAAGAGAGCCAGCTTGTGTCTGTCAGTAATATAGAAAATATGGTCATAAAAAAATCCCCAAAGTAGATGTCTTCAATCACTCTAGTCAGAAGATGGTGTAACTGAACTTATATGTTGAAAAAAACATCTTTCCCAGGATTATCATGACAGTACCTGCCATGAGCAGGAATGCAGGATGGCAAATGCCATTGCCCATGTTTTCTCTGTTTGAACCAAAAATTAAAAGACTATATTTGAGGGTCATTAATTAGTGATGAACCTGTCTTCTCTGTGCTGCATTAATTCATACATTCACTAAGAACATATTCAATGCCAAACACCATGATTAAGAGTGAAAGAGGCCCAGTGTGGCACCTCAGATACTCATCAGGAATCCCTTGGCTCCTTTACCATCTGTGTCCCTAGGAGGCACTCACTGTCATATCTGCTGTCTTCATTACTGGGCCATGTCACTCTCTTATGATCAGTCTATAGGCTTCAAGCTACATTCAGTCATTAAGTGAAATTCTGTAGGTATAGCAAGGATTTTCTAGTTGTTACTAGCTTAACTGTACAAGAATAAAAGTCTAAGAATACTTCAAACATGCATTTATTATACAAACATATGGCATATCTACTTATGCAAAATATACATTGTATTTACTACACATTTTGTCTTTGTTGATCACTGTTCAGACGATTTGAAAATCACCTACTTAAGGCATTTATACAATAAGTTTTGAATGTGAACTAACAAACAATACTAAACTCATTTAGTGCTTAAGCAATATTATTCTGAACTAGAGTTATAGAAGCAGGAATTTATTCACTGACAAGGGAAAATAGAAGCAGTTACCTAGGAACACAGAGCTATGTGCTTTCTTTAAGTATAGTTTTAAATATGACATTTTTTCATAGTGCATTCATTTAGTTTGTTTCTTTGTGCTTCTTTCCATTAGACTTAGGATACTTAAGGGCTCAAGATGGTTTTGGAGCTCGGATTCCAAGACATGACCCTGGTAAGTGCTCACTGAAAATATTTTCATCCATCAGAAAATATAAGATGAAATGTAATCACAGGATACATTGGATATAAGAAAAAAATTCAACAGACACTGATAACAGACTGCTAATACAGATAAAATGTGTGGCAGCCACTAGGAATCACTATGCAGTTTCCCCTGCCAAAAAATCACTACCATACCAATCAGATGTATCATGCTTTTTGGACAGACAAAGAGATACATCAACGTGAGCATATGTCAGGGGTACCTACACACTCAAGCCTTACTCAAAATAGCCAAGTTATAAATCAGTCTACATACTCATCAATAAATTATCAGATTTTAACAAGTGTGTGAGTGTGTGTATATGTCAATGCATTTATCTAGTTTTAAGAAACCAATGGAACTAGAGATCAACACAATAACCAGAGTCAGAAAAAAACAATATTGCATCATTTTTCTTACATGTAGGATATAAAATAAAGAAGATGAAAGTAGGTAGGTAAGTTTTAGGGAGGAATACAAGAAAAAGGAAAGTGGATGGGGAGTTAATATGTGTAGTGTTACAGAATATGTGATCAAAATGACTTCACAGATGATAATAAAAATGTCATGATTAAAATCATAATGTGGTATAATTAATATACAGTATAAAGGTATACGCTATACAAAAATGTGTAGTGTTAGGATGGGAATCAGACATTCCCAAATCCAGTGGATATCCATTAGCCCATCTCCCCGTGTTCCTCACCACCCACTGAAGTCATCATTACTCCAGGCTGTTCACAGGTTATTGTGTTATATTGTCAGTTTTGACCAGTTTATTACAGCAACTCATTTTCAACTTATACATGAGAGAACAATGGCTCTGAGAAGATGGAAGTTTCACCTAAGATTGTGCCACCTCTGAAAAGAACAAATTTAATGACTGGTATGTGTATGTGTGTGTTATTGTTGCTGATATTTATCTACAGCCAAGATGCTGAGTCCCACCCAATTATCAATAACAATTTAAGCCCTTATTTTCTTTTACAGTAACTTGACATTTTGATAAGATTTAATAAACTCTTCCCTGTTTACGTCTTACTATTCAAGGAGGTGAACCCAGTGCAAAATTTAAATTATTTAAATGATATTTTTCAAAGAAAATAATTTATTTCATGGTATTCCACCTGTCACACCTGAAGTTATAGGACTCCTGCAGCTCATTTATATTTTGAAATCCCTAGTTCATTCCTCCCCTTTCTTTCTCCATCTAACACAATGTCTGTAAAATTCACATTGTGTGTGAGACAGTGTGAAACTACCACATGATTAGAAAACGATGAAGAGAATGGAAGGATAAGCCCATAATTGCTTTACTTAAAAAGTGTGTTGCCAAGTATTCTAAGGTTAAGAGAAGCCTGAGCTACGTGCGAGACTCTGACCCATACATACATACACACATACATACATTGTAGTGTGTGAAATTCAAGGATAACTGTTTTAATTTAAATCAAAATTTTCTACTTCAAACCATAAGTTATCAATAACAATTTAAGCCTTTATTTTCTTTTACAGTAACTTGACATTTTGATAAGATTTAATAAACTCTTCCCTGCTTACGTCTTACTTTTCAAGGAGGTGAACCCAGTGCAAAATTTAAATTATTTAAATGATATTTTTCAAAGAAAATAATTTATTTCATGGTATTCCAAATAATTAAAAATAAGATAATTAAATATAAATTCTAGTAACTAATTGAAGTCTAGCCTGGAGTACTTTAACAAGAAATTTACATTTACATAGTGAGCAAAAAATGAATTTACTAGTGTTTATTTGGAGTAAATGTGTTCTTGTCCTGAAACATCTGATACATTCTGAAGGAAGCCCCACTTCCTGGTAGTCCTATATAAAATACTGAAGGGTGTTTTTCTCATATGCAAAGGTAATCTTCAAAACCTATCAACCTACTAATTACAAGTCACATGTGCATAGAATACACATTAATAATATCTAAGTGCCTCTTATTTATAAAGTTGTGATGTCATTGAACAAGAGAGATCCTATGACTTTTTTTATTTAGTGACATTATTTCAATACTTTTATTGATCAGATAAAAATGCATGAAGTTATGTAAGTCTCATTTTTGTTAAATCTCTTGATTGCAGCTACAGAAAGTTTAGGAGTGTGGCACCAAGTATTACATCCAGCGTTCCAACTGGGAATTAGAAACTGCACAGGCTCCTCCATTCAGTATCAAAACAACCTGACCTTCTGCAGGGTCACCACTTCTCAGGGGATCCCTGAATAATTTTGAGTCCTTATGAGGTGGAATTAAAACATAGTTATGTCAATTCTCCTTTAAAAAAAATCAGCGTATAATTTTGTTTACCATTATGACCTCTTTGAACCAACTATGTGATTTTTGTCAAGACATTTGTCAATATAGTTTTGAAAAAAATTTCATATATGTAACAATATATGTGTAAAAAAAGAACCACAAGTGCCAAGCGTGATCTCATACATGTGGAGGTAGGAGGCAAACTTGCAGTAATTGGTCTTTTTCTTCCTCTTGGTGGTTCCCAAGTATGGAATTCACTTCTTGATAGCAAAGCTCCTTTACTCACAGGACTATTTATAAGCCTTTTAATATACTTTGTTTATTATTTCTGAGATTATCATTTAATTACAACTTTTCCTTGTTTCATTTCCTCCTTCCAAACCCTTACATGTAGTTCTCTCCCCTCTTTCTAAATTTATGGTTAATTTTGACTAATTGTTATTGTATTCATTTGTGAATACATACATATTCCTAAGTATAACTGGTTGAGGCTGTATCATGTTACTTGTATGTATGTTTGAAAGGCTGATCATCTGATGCTGGGCAGTCTATTAGTGTGCTCTTCTTATCCTGTTGCCAGATTCATTTAGTTGCCTGAGTTCTTTGTATAAGGTTGAAGTGTCTTGGGACTTCCCTCTCTACTTTGGTATGTTTGTGGATGACATCCTTATTTTGCTCATGGTTTAGTATGCATGTTTATGAAATGTCATGGGAATAGTTTCAGACCTTAATACAATATCCCAATCTCAAAGCAAGTTTCCTGACCCACTGGCCCTTACAGTTTTCCTTCCCTCTCTTCTCCTGTATTCCCTGAGGCTTGCATGTGGGAGTTATGTGTATCCTTTTGGAGTATGTGCTGTAGTTCTGCATTTTGATTGGCTGTGGTTTCTGTAATCGTCTCCATCTTTTGCACAGAGAAGCTTCCTTGATGCGGGGTGAAAACTAGGCTCACATATGGATATAAGACAAATATTTATAGATTATTGTTTTCACTAAAATCTATAAGCATCAGAATTAGTAATGTTACCTCCTTTAAAGTAACATAACTTTGCTTATGAGGTAAAATAAAAATATTTATAAATGACATCTTTTACTAACCTCTAAAATAGATTCTCCATCACTGTGTTGTATTAATTCAGCAAAGATACCTAAAAGTTAACAAGTTTACAGATATTTCAAACAGTTATTAAGAAAATCAAGTCTCTCAAGTATTTCCCTCTTAACAAGAAAATTGTTGCTAACACTAAGTCTGTTTAAAAATAAATATGATTTTACTTGCAGTTTTAGAAATTTTACTTTTTGAAAGCATATGCAAGCACCTCATTTGTCATTTCTGGTTACTCTATAAGATATACCACAGAGACACTGCCCCCCCACCCCCCGTCTTCAGGTAAGGAGCAGGGACAAGCAACATAGTATACAACCTGCGCGTTTCAGAGGTAAGACGCAAAGTACTCATGTATGTTCCAATGGGGCGTCCCTTGGTAATTGAAAACAGTTGCTATAGTATGATTTGATGTGAAAGAACGTGCAGAAGATAAAACCGAAAACATCATTCCACTAGATCGTTAGGAAGCTCTCACAAGGGCAGGTTAAAGTGTCCTTCAGAGCCTACCCCAAAGTGTTGAAAAAAAATGGTATGCAGGTTCCTAGGTTTCTTACTAATATGAAATACTTGGAAATAGTGTATAGAACTATGTAAAGACCAGGGAAGCAGAAATTTATGCTTTGTGTATACTGAGAGCATGTGATCATACCACTGTTGAATTAGTGAATTTAAATGTGCAGAGCCAGGGTAAAACACATGCACCAATCACACAGCACTGCAGTGAGGTTTTCCTACATATGGGGACAGGCTGGCATGAAACATACTGAAATCGATCTACTTTTTCTCTTTTTAGAGAACTATGTTCATGTATTTTTTCAGATATGGTTTCTGAGAATCCTAGAAGTCACATAGCATTTGTAAAGTAGAAACTTATAGCCTTTGATGTATAATCTAATAGTCTATGAACTGAAATTGAGGGCTTAGTACAAGGAGACAGTTAAACAGTTTCATCTTAAAAAACAAACAAAACAATGAAGCAAGAACAAAAAACCCACTCAGTTAGTTAGGATTAATTAAAAATTAGTTAATTCAGGAAGAGTAAATCCAGATGATTAGGCAGAAGCAAACCAAAAAGTGAAGATTTAAATTGGTCTATTTTTTTAGCTATAGTTTTTAATCTCATAGTTGATGAATTTTTCTTTTCCCTTTCCTTTCTCCAACCCTTCTTAAGTACCTCCTTGACTGCTCTTAAAATTATGGCCTCTTTTAATTTAATTGTTCTTAGGTACATATATATTCTTAAAGACATAACTACATCCTCCTCAGTCCATATGATTTCAGGACTGACTAGTTAATATTAGTTAAAGAGCATGAGAAGCTTTTCCCCAAGCACTATTGCTTCCACTCTAAACATTTCTCTGTTGCCTGTAGTATTTTGTCTAGGGCTGAGTCCTCATGAGCTTCTCCTTCCACATTACCATGTATATCAGTGGCATCTTGTTCAGGTATTGTTTAGGAAACCATGAGTGTAGCTTCTCAGATATTTTTAGAAGATATATTCTCCCAGAAAAAGTCCTGTTCCTCTAGCTCCTTCAATCATTCTGGGTTTTTTCCCCCAAAATAATCCCTAAACGTCAGGTACAGGAGTTGTGTTGTAGATGTACTAGTTGGGATTGGGCACAATGCAATTTATTTTTTGCTATATATTCATTGGTTGTAGTTTACTGTGGTAGTGTCTGTCTGCTGTAAAGGAAGATTTCTTTGATGAGAGATGAGAACCACATTTGTCTGTGGGCATAAGAGTAAATATTTAGAATGCATTTTTGTCTGATACATGCATAGTAAAGTGGTAATTGGAGATTTTTTTCCCTCCCAGAACCATGATTTCTCTAGCTTTGGCTAAGTTTCCAGTATCCTCATGCATCATTTCATTCTCGATGAGTGGGCCGTAAGTCTAAGAAGAAAGCTACTTATTATTGCCCAGATATGGCTGTCGCCATTGTGCATGTAGAGTTATGACAACATGCAGATCATTATGTGGTTCATAAATTTCATAGATGTGTAGGCCATTGGTGACTTCCCTCCCTTGGAATTTTATGTTACTATGAAAGGTTATCCTCAGGGAGGAGGCCTTCAGGTCTATCCATTTCATCTCCTTTGTGTCCTGTGTCCAAAAGTTGTAGGGTCTTCAACAATTTAAACTTGCTTTCCACATTTCAGTGGCAACAGTAATATTACATCAAATTTTGAGTGTCTCTTATACAACCCTAACAACTCAAAAGAGGATCTTTTTATGCCTTTACAAATAGTCAATGGCTCTTGAGGGGATGGAATATTGTCAACACAGATGAGACAATTTTGTTTAGACTATATATGCATATAGACTTACATGTATTATATATAACTTTGATTAGATAATATGATTACTTTTTGCTTCTTTTTTTATTATCCATTTTATTTGTTTAAATTTCAAATGTTATCCCACTTCCTGGTCTCTACTCCATGAAGAGTCCCAGCCCATCACCTTCTACTTTGCCTCTAAAAGGGTGCTTTCCCACTCACCCAACCACTGCCCCCTCACCTCTCTAGCATTCCCCTTCTCTGGGGTATCAGGCCTCAAGAGGACCAAGTACTTCCCCTCTAATTGATCCCAGATGAGGCACTCCTCTGCTACATATGTAGCTGGAGCCATATACCAACTCATGTACATACATTGAATGGTGGTTTAGTTCCTAGGAGCTCTGACAGGGTCCTAATAATTGATACTGTTGTTTTTCCTATATGGTTGCAATCCCCTTCAGTTCCTTCAGCCCTTCCCCTAGTTCTTCCATTGTAGTCCCTGGGCTCAGTCCAATGGTTGGCTGTGAGGATCTGCATCTGTCTTAGCCAGGTGTTGCTAGAGCCTCTCAGAGGACAGCCATACCAGGCTTCTGTCTGTAAGTACTTCTTGGTACCAAAAATAGTGTCTGGGTTTGGTGTCAGAGGATGGAATGTACCTCATGGTGGATTGGTCTCTGGATGGCCTTTTCTTTAGCCTCTGATCTATTATTTGTCCCTGTATTTCCTTTAGACAGGGACAATTCTGAATACAACATTTTGAGATGTTTTGGGTGGACCCATCCCTTCACTGGGGGCCATGTCTATCTACTGGAGGTGGTCTTTTCAGGTTCTATCTCCCTGCTGTTGAGTATTTTGGCTAAAGTCATCCCCACTGGGTCCTGGGAACCTCTTGCATTCCTGTCATCTGGGACTTTCTAGTTATTTTCCAAATTCCCTATCCCCTGTGGCTACTTTTTTTCTACTCATTCTCCTGATACTCTAAACTTCTCTCCTGTTCACTCCCATGCCTGGTCCTGCACCCTCTTTTTTCCTTTCTCACCCTTCTCCCACCCTCCCACCCAGGTTCTCCAGTCTTCTGCTGCCTGCGATTATTTTGTTTCCCATTCTAAGTGGGTTTCTAGCATTCACATTTTGGCCTTTCTTCCTGTTAAACTTTATATGGTCTTTGGGTTGGATATTGTGAGCTTTTGGACTAACATACACTTATCAATGAGTACATACCATGTATGTTCTTCTGGCTATTATAAACAAATGTGCTGTGAACATAATGGAGCATGAGTCCTGGTTATGTGTTGGACCATCTTTTGGGTATATGCCCAGGAATGGTATAGCTGGGACTTCAGGTAAGGCTATTCCCAATTTTCAGAGGAACTGTCAGATTGATTTACAAAGTGTTTGTTCCAGCTTGCAATCCCACCAGATTGGAAGAGTGTTCCTCTTTCTCCACATCCTTGCCAATATTTGCTGTCTCCCGAGTTTTCCATCTTAGCCATTCTGATTAGTGTAAGGTGGAATTTCAAGCTTGTTGTTATTTGCATTTCTCTGAAGACTAAGGAATTCAAGGCACATACCTAAACAAAATAAAAGCAATATACAGCAAACCAACATCCAACATCAAACTAAATGGAGAGAAACTTGAAGCAATACCACTAAAATCAGAGACAAGTCATGGTTACCCTTTCTCTCCTTATTTATTCAATATAGTACTTGAAGTTCTAGCTAGAGCAATTAGACAACAAATGTAAGTCAAAGGAATACAAATCAGAAAGGAAGAAGTCAAGATATCACTACTTGCAGATGATAGGATAGTATACATACCCAGCCCCAAAATTCTACCGGAAACTCCTAAACCTGATAAACAACTTAAGCAAAGTAACTGGACATAAAATTAACTCAAACAAATCAGTAGCCTTTTTCTACACAAAGTATAAATGGACTGAGAATGAAATTAAGAAAACAACACCCTTCACAATAGTCACAAATAATATAAAGTATCTTAGTGTAACTCTAACCAAGCAAGTGAAAGATCTGTATGACAAGAACTTCAAGTCGCTGAAAAAACAAATTGAAGAAGATGTCAGGACATTGAAAGATGTATCATGTTCATGGATCAGTAGGATTAACATAGGGAAAATGGCCATCTTACCAAAAGCAATCTAGACATTAAATACAATTCTCATGAAAATTCTAACTCAACCATTCACAGAGATAGAAAGAGAAGTTCTCACCTTCATCTGGAATAACAAAAATCCAGGATAAAGAAAACAATTCCCAACAATAAAAGAACTTTAGGGGGAATCACCATTACTGACCTCAAGCTGTACTACAGAGCAAACAACACTGATTAAAAATAAATCATGGTATTGGTACAGAGACAGGCAGGTAGATTAATGGAATAGAACTGAAGATCCAGAAATAAACCCACATACCTCTGGTCACCTGACCTTTGATAAAGAAGCCAAAACCATACAGTGGGGGAAAAAAGCATTTAATACAAATGGTGCTGGTCTAACTGATAGTTTGCATGTAAAAGAATGCCATTTTGATGCATTTATATCTCCTGATACCAACCTCAAGTCCATGTATATCAAAGACCTTCACAAAAAGCCTCATAAGTTGAATATAGCAGAAGAGAATGTGGTAAAGAGCCTTGAACATATCAGCACAGGTGAAATATTCCTGAACACCAAGAGCTCGGCCTCCAAGATCAACAATGGACAAATGGAATATCATGAAACTGAAAATCTTCTGTATGGCAAAGGACATTGTCAATAGGGCAAAATGGCAACCCATAGATTGAGAAAAGATCTTTACCAAATCTACATTGGATAGAGTGCTAATGTCCAAAATATACAAAGAACTCAAAAGTTAGACTCCAGAAAACCAAATATCCCAATTAAATATAGGATACAGAGCTAAACAGAGAATTTTCAGCAGAGGAATTTTGAGTGGCTGAGAAACACCTAAAGAAATGTTCTACTTATGGATGGATTCTTTAGAAAATTGTTTATCTGTTATTTTACACTCATTGCTACCTATGTACTTATCTTCCCCCATTCTCTAATTAAAGACTGCCCATTCTCTAGGGGAAATATGGAAAAGAATGGGGACTTTAACACATTTTTAAAATATTTATTTTATTTTTGTGTATGTACTATAATTATGTTGTTTTCCTGCTCCTCCTCCAACCTTTACATCAAGGACACTCTTAAAAACCACCTTTTGAATCAAAGGCAGGACAGTATTTGCAAAGGTATAAAATTATGTGACCTTAAATTGTTTTAAAATTAGATCACTCAAGTTCTCATCTGTAGTCTTCTATTTGCTCTTGTGGTTTAAGCTTCCATTTATTTAACTTCTTTCCAGCTGTACCAGCTGCTACTTCAACAAACTATATACAAACCACATTTTTCCTTAAAGATCCCCCAAAGGTGAATGCTTTTTTTAGGATTCTTCCTGCACTGATTCTTCTACAGGACCCCAGGGGCAGCAAAATATGTTTGTAATTTGCATTTCTCTAATTAGTGAGTTAGCATATTTGCTACAACTACAGCTAGCAGCTGCTACTTATATTTCCTGTAAGAATGATACCTCAAGATACCAAAGAGTATTCTCTCTGAATTGTCAACTAGTAAAGCTACCTTATAGAAAACATGGACATACTTCTTATGGACTTTCCTTTAAATAAACTTCAATACCAACTATTTGCAAAGTTTGAAAACAAGAAAATCCAAAAACTGCTATTTCTGACTCCTCCAACACTATGTAAAAGGAAGCAGCAGTACAGAGTATAAGATATTTTAGATCAGGACAAATCTGTTATATATAACTTAACAATGAATCCTAATAAAGAGTGTATAGGTATTGTGGGAAGATTTGATAAATATAAAGCATATGTTTTGCCTAAAGTCAGTATCATCCTGGTAAAGTCCAGTTTTTCTCTCATATGCAAGAAGATATGCTTAGTAAGACAAATAAGATAGGAAACACCAAAAGACTGTACCTTTGTGGAGCATGACAAAGTAATGTGTGATGTGTATTGCTTACCTTTGACAGATTCAGCTTGACATTTCTGATTGAGATCTAACCTTATCCTCAGTAAAAAATATTACCCTGAATGGCATTATGCTCTATTGAGTGCAATGCCTCTCTATGTAATGAACCATCTTCAGGAAAACATGACAACAGCTATGAAATCAAATCCACTGAGGACGCTATGGCATGCAAGCACATGTTATTTGGCCTACCAGTCACTCAATGAATGTCAACAGCATTGGGAATAGAAGATGATGCTTTATATATTTATATACTATCTATTATTTGTGTCTAATTTCCCCAAAAGCACTGGAGGACACCTGAGTTACTGGGTAAAATCACCACATACTGGATGAAAAACAAGAGTGTTGAATCGGATATTTCTATGCACTATTCAAGATCAGTCTGAGTTCTATGTTTTATGCTAAAAATGTAGGTTTAAGACAAAGTATATATCTACAGAGTGTTCCTTCTAAATTTGGAGATACATTTGCAACAAGAATAACATACTACACAATTAATGACACTTATTTCCATTTTATAAATGAGATAATTGGGATGGTTAGAGCTTACACAGTATCAAACAAAGAGTACACATGTAATGTCCCATGACTCCAGCCATGTATGTAGCAAGAGGATGGCCTTGTTGGACATCAATGGGAGGAGAGGCTCTTGGTCTTGTGAAGGCTCTATGCCCTAGTGTAGGGGAATACCAGGGTGGGGAGGAGGGAGTGAGTTGGTGGGTAGGGGAACACCCTCAAAGAAGGATGGGTTGGGGAGGGGATAGGTTGTTTGCAGACAAAGAGAGTAACATTTGAAATGTAAATAAATAAAATATCCAATTAAAAAAAGAAGTCACACAATAGGTGGAACTGACCTGTTCATAAAGATTGTATGAACTTTATCATCTGTTTTCAAGGAAAGTATTCTAATCTGTTTATTTATGCATGTGTGTCTGTGGGCACATACCCACATGCTCTCACATTTGTGAGTAAGAAAAGGGTAGACAGTGAGAAGAGAGTCTGCGAGTAAGGGGCAGGAAGTGAGGAAAAAGTACCTGATTGGCAGTATTTTAACCTGCATCTTCATAATGTCACTCTAATAAGATTTCCAACACTCCTTGGAAAATAAGCACCAGAGGCAAGCACTTGCCCCATAAATACCAAACTCTGCCTAGAAACATTTTGTAGATGTACAAATAAAATTGTATAAGTCAGTGCTCATTATTTTAGGCAGGATTGTGTGTGTGTGACAAGGTTTTATCGATTATACCATGGATTCAAGCAGGCAAAGCCCATCTGTCAAGAGCCTTTTAAAAGCCTGCTCTGTCTCATTTTACCTAGCTGTTTATCCTAAGAAACAGGAACTTGACAGGCAAATACACCAGTTCTTAACAGCAGAGGCCATGCTGTTAATAGTGTTGGCCAAGAGCCACTTGGAGGTCAGGGCCATAAAGCTATGGAACAGAATATTAAAGTGTTAGCACACATCTCTCTAATGTGAAGAATGCAGAGAGAAAAAAAGGATGAGCCGAGGAGAAGGCACATGCTGCTGTAGTTCACTGCTTAACACAGTGTGTATCTGTATAAAAAACTCCAGATTATAATACAATCTTTAAGACTGTAACATTGATAATCAAGGGTGAGAGTAAAAATTTAGGTATATGCACATTCAGGCAATAGTGAAATTTATGTGTCACAACAGAATTAAAACATTGTTATATGACATTTGGAAATTTAACCTTATTAATAGTATTTTTTTTTTTTTAGTATTAGAATAATTTGAACTAGATTGGACAGTCCTCAAGTGTGGTGGCCTTATAAATGACCATGTAGCCTAAAGTAGCCAAACATCCGGCATCCCTACAAATATGCATTACAAAGAAACTCTGCTTAGAAATGTGTATAGTAGAGGATTGCAAAGTC
>JADRCD010210388.1:0-31228 GCA_019843815.1 Montemys delectorum
AAAGATCTTTAAAATGCAGCAAAGGGAGAGGGAGCGACTAGCAATAATGATTAACAATGTACTTCAGTTGGACAATGTCCCATATTGAACTCTAATGAGCTGTAATCATTGCACTTTAATCAAAAGGGAAAGGAACTCTTACTGAGTTGTAGCATTCGTGGATGAAAGCTAATATCATTTGCATTACACTAAAATGAAGTCAACCCACATTCATTTAATCTAGATCTAGAGGCATATTTTACTGTGGGAAAAAACCAACACATACTCATTAAACACCTCAACCCCAAACACAGTAGTTGGCATAACATTTGGTTGTTTAACGTAAGATAAATATTTGCTTTCATTTCCTGGTGAGGAAGTCTTTTTAGTTCATTTGGTTTAAAACATTCACAAAAGAAACATTAGCTAAGATATTAGAATTACACCTGTTTTTTTTTTTTTGAAGAAGGTGCTGTCATAAGTCCCAGTGTAACAAGTAACACAAATTGCCCATGTTGAATTTCACAGCACGAAATAAAGTGATTCTTACCAAATCGTATTAAAAATTCAACTCAGTAAAAAAAAAAAATTAGATTTAGTAAAATTAGTAAAATCTAATAAAAGCTATTCACATGAGCAAACTTTATTGGAATTGTCTATAAGCCCAGCACAGTGAATGACCCAAACTATAGTCCTTCTAATCAAGGCACTCCAATCTCAGAGGTCCAAGATGCAACGGGCAATGCTGAACAATGAAGGCCTACCACCAGGGGATGATTCAGCACTTGTCAAATTTGATGGCTTCTGGCTAGGTAGGGTCTCATAAATATAGTCTAGGATTCCTTCCACAGCATACACAAGGTATAGAAGTGACTATGCAAACGACATTTGTTTTAGTTTAAATAGACTTTTGGATGGCTTGTTAAACCAAACCAAACCAACACCAGCAATAAACCAAGCCTAAGAAGCCTTGTAATTTTGGAGTGGGCTGAGTGGGTGCGAGGGAGGGAGGTGAAGGCAGGGGGCTGGAGAAGGGAAGCATTGTAAATAGCAACCCACCAGTGGCTTACCTCGGACTACCTCCTCCACAGACTCAGTGGTGGTTGTGGTAGTGGTAGCAATTCGGGTTGTTCTCTCTGTGGCCTCTTCGTAGGGCTCCTCGGCCTCCTCTTCCACCTCATCCCCATCCTCCACATCCTCATCATCATCAGCTTCTTCTTCCTCAACATCAGCCACTTCCTCATCTTCAGCTACTTCTACTACTTTGTCTTCACTGGAAGAACAAATAAAAATAGCTATGAGATACAGATAGCTGAATGAAAGTTTAGGAGAGTAAAGAAAAAAAAATCAAGGAACTTTGGTAATGTGTGAGGGAGTATGGGATTAATGAAAAACCTTAGGAAGGTTAAAATCCTGTTACGTTGGACCTCTAGCTGAGGTCTACTACAAAATGTTTCACAAGTGGATGTAGCCCTTTGTTTAAAGGTTACAGAAAGAAGATATTGTGACTCCAACTATTATTATATGACGCTGTGGACAAGGCAAAATTATGTAGACTGTAGAGAGATGACATGGCTGTAAACGTCTATGTACTGACACACACAGGGCAGGTAGCAATAAGCAAGATAAAAATCATTAAATGATATGTCTAAGACGCAGTTTAAGAGACTACTAAGAGCCCCTATGGGAAGCATCTGACTGCCAACGTCAGCTTGGCCAAGAGCACTTAAACCAAGACAAAAGAAGGGAACTTCCTGGGTTGCCTGGTGGGAAAGGACAGAGACACACACTGGGTCAGATCACAAAACTAAGACAAGACAAATAGCTGAGCCTGAGGCTCTCTGGTATAGCTCTGTTAAACAAGAAACACTGCACACATGAGTGGAAGAGAGGCCACGCCCAGGTCAGTGTCCCCATCGACAAACAGAGCACATGGGAACTATCACCCTGAAGTTGAGTGTGGCCAGCAAGAAGGAGCTTGTAGTTGGGAAAGGCAATGGAAATCTGGAGATTGTATTAGCTGTGGCACTGTGATGCTAGGAGAGTGTGGGTCCAGTGCCGTAGACTGTATCAGATTCCATGTGAGCTGGAGACTGGGATGGTCCCAGCCATGATTTCGCATGCTTTCAGAAAGTTGAAAGACTCTCAAGTCAGTGTCTGACAGCATAGCATCGTGATGCTGTCCTGAAAATGAAAGAGAAAGGAAATTTGAAGAGATGGATGTAGCACCAAGGGACTGCTGTGGTTCCCTCCAACTCCAGGGATACTCTGTACTCTGTATCGGTTCTATAATGAATGATGCATAGCAGGCCCTTGGGTACAAGCACAGGACGCAAGACTTAAAAAAAAAATCCTATAAAACTATGTCAGGCTCCTCAAGGGGACATTTCCCCAACTCTGGTGAAATACGATGAAGGGACACTATATTCTGAAAGTTTGGCTAAAATGTACAGAAGAAGTTATTAAGCTGAATAACTTAATGAGTTGTTAATGCATAACGTGTTGATATATAGAAGACTATAACTGATTTTCACATTTTCATCAAGACCATGAAGAAATAGGTGAGAAAACAAAGATCAGACACTGTCATGGATAATCAGATGGGATAAGACTCCATCTGTCTAGATATAAATAGGGGGAACTAACTGATTTCTTGATTGCCTTCACAAAACTTTCTCTGTACACATCTACTACATTTCCAAACTAAACCTACAACTGGCCCAGACTTTATTTGGGGTACATTCTTTTACTTCATCTCAAGGTTGTTCTTCTAGTGAATTTAAGAGAGGTTGCTTCCTGAGTTGATTGCATCCAGAATTTGTCCAACCAAATCGCAGTCACAATTCTCTTTGTTTCTCTACTGTTGGTTGTAATTTGAAAGCAATGGCAGGGAGAAAAGTTAAATCGAGGCCAGGATTCTCTATAAACCATGGATTACCTAGGATCTCCCCCCACGACTGTTGTAACAATGTTCATAACTGGTGTATGGTCCAGGTTTTGGTTAGTCCTCGCTGTCAAGTAGGGTGAAGAAAATACATGGCTGGATTCCCTAAGGTGCCTATCCATCTTCTATTATTACTTAAACGCTGCTTTTAAAGCTCCAAACAGAAGCCTCGGTTGTGGGGAAAGCTGTTTAGATCTGCATTCTACTGTGTGCCTAGCCAGGAAACAAAGAAGGAATGTCACGCCCATCATCCCTCACTGCCTCTGTTGGCATAATTTACTGTCATAATAACTAAGAACTGAGATGCACAATAGTTCAACTGGCTGAGAAATTAAATTACTTGCCCTAAGAGAACTCAGGTCCAGTTCTTATTGGCTTTGATTTTGAGCCTCCATGGCTTTGATTTCTGGAATTAAATTTAGATGGCCCTGAATTCACTTATCTATTTGGACACTATTTAAAGCAGAAGCACACAATTGTGTTTTAATGAGGCTGCATCTTCTCTGAGAATCCTGAATGCGCTACTCATACGACTTCTGATTGCAGCTTTCAGGACTAACAGGAAGCATTAACAGGCAGGAAAGATGCTCCTCTGCTACCAGCTGAAAGGCCAGACAGTTAGTTGTCCTGTGATGGAAGAAAGGTGAGATCGCTGTGTAAAGCTGAGCTCAGCGACAGAAAACAAAAGGGGGGAGAAGACTGTGAAAACATGAGGCTGAGCTATTTCTTCAGAAGCCAGGCAAAAAACACTCACAGAAAGACAACTGTTGATAGTATGGCAGAATGCTCACATCCCCAACTGCAAAGGCTGTCAACTTACATACTGCAGATGCCTTCTCTAGGTTTTAAAAGGAGAAATACTAAGGAAACAGAAGCTCCTGACCACCCTAAGAGTATCTGAATGCAATGAGGTCAAGAGGACCTGACAATGAGGCAACGGGCCACCGGTGACACGGCATTAGTGTTAGGTCTACATTTAAGGCTATACCTTGGTGGAGGATAAAGGCTATCTTGAAGGTGAATTGCCATTTCCCGAGAGGCTGAACCTGACATAACTGCATTTGATGCTGCCACCTGTAAGTCTCCTTAGGCGGCATGATTCGCATACCAGCGTCCATTCCTTCTTATGAAAGTCATGCAAAGTCTTTTGCCATTTGCATTTTCTGAAATGGTCACGTGACTTCCCGTGCATGGCAAAAGGATAGAGTAAGAAAGATCAATGGCTGTGGGGTGGAAGCTCACGGAGGAGCAAGCCCACAGTTCATTGAGGGTCCTTTGGTCTGTGAAGCTATTCTGCATGATAGGATTGTGGGGACCGCATGCACTCCTCTGGTGGGCACAATGGTAGGGGTTTGAAGACATGAAGTTAGGGGTAATTGAATGTCTTGGTATATCCTGCCCAATTTTGCTACTCTAAAGTTTAAAAATTAAATGAATGGAAGTTTTTCAGAAATTTTATTTATCTATCAAAATTTACTTTGTCTTTTTCTTCTTGCTGTCATAGAAATTGCAGAAAAGAAATGGCTGATAGATGCTCTGATAGCCATGGTTATGAGAATGTGATCTACTATCAGGCCTCCACCTTAGCAGTGATAAAAGTAACCACAAGCCAGTTCCCAACATGTTGTGATAAATAAGAGACCAGAGGAGCATGACTGAAAAAGATGGGGCTCAGACCTATGCATGCTAATATAAGGGAAGAAGAGAAAGGCATGAGGGTCTCTGGGAGATTCCCAGAATCATAGTGAAGGACAGAGAGAAAATACAGCCATGAAGACAGAAAACAAACAAACAAACAAACGTAAACCGTTGCACCAATAACACAAGAAAACAACCTGCGATGAACAGATATTTTTCCCTTCTTTGGATTCATAGTTCCCCAACTGAGTAAGTCAGTGTGTTTCAAAGAAAAGCAGTGTCTTGAGATCATTATTGTTACTTGCAGAGAACGTGAAGAAACATGGAAGAAGGTAAGCTTGTTTTCTGTGGTCCCCTGGAAATAGTCAACAAAGGACAGCCCAAGGAAAATGAAGTCAGGAACACTCCCATCTCAAAGAGCTGTTTGGTAAATGCTAAACACACAAGGTCACTCAGCCTACTTCTTTATTTAGTTGTTTATACTATCGTGAGAGAAGGTTCCAGTCTGCAGCCTAAGATGGCCTTGATATCATCATGATCCTCCTGCCTCAGACTCCTAAATGCTGGCAATACCTCACTTATAGAAACAATGAAAACGGACAAATGTTCAGGAAGATAAATTCAGGAGTTGTACAATCTGGTGAGAAGAAAGCTGGACCACAGGGAAGGGTGGTTGGCAGGGCTAAGTGTTCTGATTTGGTCTACTGGTTGTTTTTGGTTTTCAAAATTAAGCAAAGCTGTAGAGTTGTGTTATGGGTTCTTTGTTCATGCACACCCCTTGCTCAGGAAAAAAAAAAAAAAGACTTAGTATGTGTAGCAGTCCAGCTGCCATGATTACCAATGGGTTTTTAAAGTAACAAATCACTTTTCTTCTTGTAAATACTTGTGGGTTGATCTGGCATAAAAACTCCCTGTAGCAGAGCTGCCATCTTCAGAGCCTGCAGATATATTCCTTATGCCAAGCACCTAGTACAATAAAGGTACTTATAACAAAAGAAAGCAAACACAGCTTTTTTGTTATCTAGAGCACCTTTTGTCATGGCTTCATTGAACCAGGTTGAATCAGCCAAATTATCCTCTCCATTAATTACTTCATTAACTCAGATATACACACACACAAAGTCTTCTTTCGATGTTGAAGACTTAGAATATAGTTCCTATTTTATTCTACAATACTGTGGCGTCACTCTGAGTTACCTGGTCAAACACATTCTAAAACTATCTAATGGAAAACTCCAGAAACAATTTACAACCTTCAAGTAATTCTTAGTACACTACTGTTATGACCATTCCATTTACTTCATGGTCTGTTGATAGTGTGTTGATTATCTTTTTCTGTGGATGAGTACACACTCTAATCACAGGTATAGAAGGAAAGCAACAAACAGTATATATACAATGTAGTGTTACTTGAGGTCCCAGTGATGACGGAACACTTTGGGTTGGTTGTATCTCCTACAGATATGGGGGAGTAGTTGCCTTGGTCACACGTGGTAGCTAGCAAGGAGTATCAATTTTTCAGATAGAAGTTTTTCAAAGCAAAAACCTGACCAATATTCTTCTCAGGAGAAAGGCATAAACTCCTTGTAGCAGGTACTGTGTAAGTTACCCCCCAAGGTCATTCTCAAGTCCGTCCTCCCCTCTCTTCACAGGAGAGGATAAAAACCAAATAGCTCATTAGTGCACATTGCTGCATCCCTTGCAGCCTGAAGGCCTTGTGCCTGACAATAGAGGCCAGGATACATGCTTGTGCTTCATGGAGAAGCCACATCTAGATGAAAAGGTAGCCCAAGTGTCTTTGTTTCTTTCCCTTTTACTCCTACCTTCTGTGCTCACCAGGAGAGGCAGAAGTCCCTGCCATCTAGGAGGGGATGGCGTTAGGTTTATCAAGGTGCACCATTAATTAAGCACAGCTCACCGGAAAGACTCTGAGCTATTCACCACTACGCCATTCCTGATGATTTTTGACATTTGCAGCTAAAGTATTCCTTGCTGAGGAAGGATCTCAAACCCAGCTGAAGCTTCAACTTAAGGACTGCCACTTTGAGAAGTCACAAATAACAAGACTGAGACACCAAAACTGCATGACTCAGGCAATTAAGAGTGAGCTGCCGGTCCCAACCTTGGTTTCAAATTGGACTGAGTCGTCATTACACATTTAGTAATGCCTATTCTGGGTGAGAGAGTCTATACCAATGGCTCAGAGAACAACAGGGGACTTGCATAACACCAACTTCAGAAATTCCAAGGAGAAAGTGATGTGCACAAGCCAGAGGCCATTGGGCAGTAGGGATGAGGCAGGAATATGCACTCATTATGCAATTGGGAATAATATGCAAATAACTATGATTCCAACAAAAGTTCACAGGGACACTGAGTTTTAACAGAGAGGAAAGACAGAAGGAAACCAGGACTTTTTCATTAGTGGATAAACGAGGAAATAAAAGAGATATATGCAGGTTCAATATAACCTAACGAATAAATAGGCAATGCAACCATTCATCCAACTGTTGAATCCCTCCATTAAACTATACTCTTTGCCATTCACTAGTTATGGCAACTTTTGACTTGCTCAGGGTCACCCATGAACACTGCACTTGAAATGCTGGCCTGGTCTCCAGAACGTACATCCTACCTGCTCATTAGCATATTAGTACTTTGTACCCACTTTTTTTACTTGTTTGATCTTGCTGATGGAGTGGACAACAGGCAGGGAAGACTGGAAGTTCAAAGGTTGGACAGTGCATGGGGTGCTAGGGTAGGTCTATGTGGTGCACAGACATACGTGCAGGTGAAATATCCATAATCATAAAATAATTTGAAAAAAAAACTGTTGCTGGGAATGATCTGTTAAATCAAATAAAATCATGAAAAGCACTTTAGACAAATCTGTGAACTTAGGACTTCATGGTACCGAATTTTTTTTCTTCATTTGGTGGGTGAGAGGCTATCAGTGGGCTCTGCAGAGAAGTGGTTTTAGAGATGTACAGACATATTTAGTTAGTATGTTCTTGACTGGATTTTTCTTTAAAATATTTCAGCACCATAAAAAAGCATGGTAGAATGATATTCTGGCAAGGCTTCTAAATCTGGACTATAATTACAGTAAAAGACTAAAGTGCTTTTTTTTCCAAGGCTATCTTGGAAGTAAGAAAAATCATATATAATCTAAAGTGCATTGTCCTGACAGCTTTATGAGCCATTCAGGATTAAGTGGAAGCACCTGCAGTGAGAAAAAAAAAAGTCCTACAACCGTTTTAAATTCTTGATGTGAGAAAACAAATTTCAGGTTCATCAGAGGCTATGCCAGAAACCTCCAAAGAAACAAATTCCTGAAGACTTGGGCATTGGTGAGATTGGTTGACTATGGGTAGATCTCAAATGGAGATCAAGGAATTCATGATCTCTATCCATTTGGTTAACAGGGTTCATACTTGGTTTGGGGGCATGCTCCATCCTCTTGGAGAGATTTCGAGAAAAAAATCAGAGAATTTCTCCACCCTCCTGGTACACACATCCGATAGACCAAAGAAGAGAACAGAACTGAAGAAACAATGGTCTACTGGCACAGTACAAGGTGCTGACCACAAATGGGGAAGTGAACTCAGGAATGCTCTCTAAGACACACGGGGGTGAGAACCGGGATGGGCATTTGGACTTCCCAAAGCAGTGCTATGGCCTGCCTATGAAGTGTTTCTCATATACTCATGTATTTGATCACTTGTTTCCTAGAAGGCAGTAGAGCCGTTTTTAGGACGCTGCGAAACCTTTAAGAAGTGGGTTTTCAAGATACAATCCACAAACCACATGAAACTCAAGAAGGAAGACCAAAGTGTGAATACTTTGATCCTTCTTAGAAAGGGGAACAAAATACCCATGGAAGGAGTTACAGAGACCAGCTGTAGAGCAGAGACTGAAGGAAGGACAATCCAGAGACTGCTCCACCTGGGAATCCTTCCCATATACAATCACCAAACCTAGACACTATTATGGATGCCAACAAGTGCTGGGTGACAGGAGCCTGATACAGCTGTCTCCTGAGAGGCTCTGACAGTACTTGACAAATACAGAAGTGGATGCTCATAGCCATCCATTGGACTGAGCACAGGGTCCCCAGTGAAGGAGCTAGAGAAAGGACCCAAGGTGCTGAAGGGCATTGCAGCCCCATAGGAGGAACAACAATATGAATTAACTAGTACCCTCAGAGCTCCCAGGGACTAAACCACCAACCAAAGGGTACACATGGTGGGACCCATGGCTCCAGCCGCATATGTACAGATGATGGTCTAGTCGGTCATCAATGGGAGGAGAGGCCCTTGTTCCTGTGAAGCCTCTATGCCCCAGTATAGGGGAATGTCAGGGCCAGGAAGTGGGAGAGGGTGGGTTGGTGGGCAGGAGGAGTGGGGAGGGAGTAGAGGGTTTTTCAGAGGGGAAACTAGGAAAGGGGGGAACATTTGAAATGTAAATAAAGAAAACATGTAATAAAAAAATTGAAAAAACAAAAGATGTAGGTCTTTCCTGGGAAACTTCAGGTTATAGCTTGTTCTGGTATTTGGTCCCAGCCATGAGAAAAGTATTGAATAAAGGCAGCTGGAGAAGACACTATGAAAACAAGCATTTAAGGAAAAGTATGCCCAGTCTTCTCTTCTGCTCTCTTTTAACAAGAGAAAGAGTATAAAGCTGCAGGTGATCTGTGAGCTAAATGGCTACCAAGCCTTCCAGGACTTCTTAAAGGGAGAACCTAATCAAGCCTCTCTCTCTCTCTCTCTCTCTCTCTCTCTCTCTCTCTCTCTCTCTCTCTCTCTCACACACACACACACACACACACACACACACACACACACACACACACACACGTGCGCGCGCGCGCGCGACCTTGGAAAAAAAAAGGGAAGCTGCCTCCTTTTATGAAAAGCACATTGGTTTCCTACTTGAAGTAACCATAGGAAGCCGCGCCCCTTCTTCTACAAAAGGGCGGAGTCCCGTCATATCTGTTGCACCTACACTCTTCTCAAGAGAGCCTCCAGGGGAACAGACATGTCTTGTTGGCTCATCTGGGGGAAATAGTATGAAAGGAGGCCACAGCATTCGTCAGGGTTTGCAGCCCACACACTCCACTTTGTTTTGCTTCTGAGGGTTTGAAGTGAGTAAAGGAGTATTTTAAATTGGATATAAACTAAAGGTAAAATAAATAAGCCTATTACTACTGCATCATGAAAGGACTGGGTAGCTAGAAAGCTGAGGGGCACAGGTTTAGATATGGAAAGGGCTTTTCCACTGTGGGTAATATTTTTTCCTTTACCAGCAAGGCCAGTTTCTTGCCTTGACAAGAATCTTCTCAAGAACCATCTGGAAAACTCAAGAGTCAGCACATGGAACGCCTGTGCTTCTTACACAGCGTGGCAAGGGGAGGCAGAGGGGTCGGGGTGGTGCACTCAGGGAAGTCCCTGACAAGAGCTGCTTCTGTGAGAGCTTTGTTCTATCAGGCAGACAGATGACACTAAGTACACAGTAAGTCCCCTGATTAGACGTGGCTTCAGTTACTCTCTGTCGGATCTCGACCTAAAAATATTTAGCGAAAAGCTTCTGAGAGCAACTATGCATTTTGAGTAGCTTTTATTGCCCCAACCCGATATAATGGCCCTATTTTATCACCAGTTATTGTTCACCCTATTTATTATTAGTTTATTGTATAAATCAAACACTACTGTTTCTATACATAAACAATAAATATAAATATATAAAACAATATATAAAGTACATAAGCAATATATAATACTATATAAATGTAAATATATTTGCATATTTAAGTATATGTGTAGACAAGATCTGGGAAAGGCAGATTTAAGTACAGAATCGAAATATAATGAACTCGGAAGTAATAAATGAGTAGGAAGCTACGAGGACGAGCACGTGGGAACGGAGACGACAGAGGCCCAAGAGCTCAGGGGGCTGCAGAGCAGGAGTGAGTGTTAACAGAAAACAGAAGGCAGGCCACTGGTGTACTATGGAAGAGTTTGTTTCACAGGCTGAAGACTCTGGATCCTTACCCACAAGAACCCAGCGTCTAACAAACAAGCTTTAAGTCAAAGGATGGAAGAGCAGGTTCACAGCAACATTCATGGAGCCGGGAGCAGCGTGGGGGTCAGACAGGTGACAGAGTGACAGGGGCTGTGCAGAGAAGGTTCAGGGGAAGCAAAGCCAAGGAAACCATGAGGGGTTTCAGAGACTAACAGAACTGGTGACCATCTGGGTTAATTGAAGATGAATCTGATGCTTCAAGATGGAGAACTGGGGTAGGGATGGTTGCTAATGGCGACGGGATACAGCAGGAAGAACCAGTGGCAAGGAGCAGAAGTTAATGGATTTGGCTTTGATCATGATGGATTTGACATGCTGACAGATACTATTGGAAAAGGAGCCAACAGACAGTTAGAAATGAAGGGCCAGAAATTTGGGCCACAAACACAGTCTGTTTGAAATCGCCTTGTTATGACTCTTAAACAAACAACACTGAAAAAAAAAATGAAGAGCTACAATTCCTGAAAGAGCACAGATAATGGAGCAGATGGCCACTCACTCTGTGCATTGCTAACATGGCCCATTTACATTATCACCTGGAGTAGAAACAGAGACTGGCCTTCTGAAGCCCTAATCACAGAGCTCTTGACGTTGTCCCTGACCACCTCATGAATGCACTTCAAGACTGCTGCCAATTCAGAGATCTATTACAAAGATTTTGAGATGCTTTTATAGGTTTTATTCAAGAATAAATATCCCATTTTATTAATTAAGAACAATGTTTTAAACAGCACTATATGTGAGGAGACATCCCAGAGTCCACCAGAGGGAACCTCAACTGTAGAGAGCACTGAACTCTGTACATATTATGGATTTTATCCCCTGCACACACCTATCTATTATAAAATTTACATTTATAAATCAGACATAGTGAGAAATTAATAACTACAATAAAGCAATTAGCACAATGTCCCATAATAGAACCAACATGAATATGGTCCCTTTTCCACATGTGTTATTATATAGTACTTTTTGTGATGGTGTAAGATGATATTTTATGGCTTCTGTTGACAACAAACAAACAAATATAAACAAAAAACAAACAAACAAATATAAACAAATATGAACAAACAAAACTATAAAAGCTGTCAGCACCATCTTTGGCCTCCACAACCATTATTAAACAAAATGCTTTAAAAAAATCCACAAGCACTATAATGTCATAACTTGCAATTGCGGAACTGAGACAGCTACTGGCAGGCAGGGACCACATAAGGCGTGGATGTATTAGGAAAGGGGTGGTTCGTGTCCTGAGCAGAAGGGAGCAGATGGTGCAAAGTGTCACCATGCTACCTAAAAGCATCGTGCAGTTGAAAAGTATATGAATCTCATTTTTAGATATTTCCAGCTAATATTTTTAGATTTTGGAAGCCAAAACCATCGATTACGGACACAATAAGAGAATGCCGGTGCATACTGTGCACTAGATCTTGCTTGGGCCAGATGTGAGATCCTCAGAGAGTCAAGGATAGTAAGCTCTCCTTCCTCACGGTGCACATTCCACTGGAGGAGAAAAAGACAAGGAACAAATAAAATGCTAAAGCATGAGGTCAGTGTCAGGACACACACAGACGGGATGCCAAGACCCAAATAGTGAAGAACAGATCTTCTGAAAAGGGTGATTAGTTTCATTTCTGTGAAACAAGCAGCTGTTGTCCGAGACAGGAAAACAAACAAACAAACAAACAACTGTCCATGAGCCTGACAGGGGAGGAGGATTACAGGCAGGGAGACTTGTCTGTTCCTGTGGGAGGGGAGGGGAGTGGATCATATGTAGGGAGAACCTGGGAGAGAGAAGGGAGATCAGCTGAGGTCAAGGGCAATCTCTAGGAAGTGCCAGAGACCCAGGATGGGGAGAGGCCCTAGAGGGTCTAAGGGGACAACTCTAGTTGTGATTCCTAGCATCGGGGGATATGGATTCTGACATGGCCACTTCCTGTAACCAGGCAGGACTTCCAGTGGAGGGATAGGGACATCAACTCACTAACAAAGCCTTTCACCCAAAATGTGTCCTGCCTACAAGATGTGCAGGGACAGAGACAGAGCAGAGACGGAGGGACTGGCCAACCACACTGCCTCAAATGAGACCCATGCCATGGGCAAGAACCAATCCCTGATATTCCTAACAATACTCCACTAAGCTTGCAGACAGGAGCATAGCATAACTGTTCTCTGAGAGGTTCCACCCAGCAGCCAGTGGAAAGAGATACAGAAATCCACATCCAAACAGGAAACGGAGCTTGGGGAGTCTTACGGAAGAGTTGGGAGAAAGACTGAGGGATCCATAGAGGACAAGGACTCCACAGGAAGACCAACAGTCAACCAACCTGGACCCCTGAGACTCCCAGAGACTGAACCACCAACTAAAGTAGGAGCAGGGGTTGGACCTAGCCCCTCCCCTCCCCCTCCTCCTCCCCACCCCACCTCTGCAGATATAGCAGATGAGCAGCGTGGTCTTCCTGCGGGACTCCTAAACAACTGGAACAGGGGCTGCTCCTGGGCCTGTTGCCTGCTTGCCTACCGGTAGATCCTGCACCCCTAAATGGACAGCCTTGTCTGGCCTCAGTGGAAGAGGCTGTGCTGAGTCCCGCAGAGACTTGATATGCATGGGGAAAGTAGGAGTTGGGGAGAAATGGAGGGCAGACACCCAGTGGGACTTTCCATTCTCAAAGCCCAGCACATATATGTAATGTCTACATACGTGTATGTGGCTAGAAATGGTAGTCCATATTTAAAATTCCAGAGTGGGGAGGCTGGGGTCGAAAGATCTTGGAGCTCACAGACTGGCCAGCATAGCTTATTTGGTGAGTTCTAAGCCAGTGGTAGACTGTCTCTAAAAACAAAGTAGACAGCACTCGAGGAACAATAGCCAAGTCTGCTCTCTGGCTCCCACTTACATATGCACACATACGTTCACCTGCATATACACAACAGGAACACACACACACACACACACACACAGATTACATGACAGCTCGGCACAAAAATAAGCTCTGTCACTGTATCCATCATCATCACCTACGTCGCTTCCAGCAAGGCTTCACTGCCTTCTCCCTGCACATCAGTCTTTTAGTGTGTTAGAAAGCCATGAAGCATCCTGGAGAGTTTGACATCAGGACTACGTACACACATGTTCCACACTGTAGCTGCTCTAGAGAGGCTGTGGGCTTTCAATCTGTATGTTGAGGAAGTCTGAATGTATAGGAGAAAGTTAATGATAAGATATTAGGAGGGTGCTAATTTTGGCTGTCTTTTAAGGTACTGTAGACGAAGATTATATTGGACAGAATGGACACAGTAGGTGAAGTAAACCTGGCAGAATCTGCAGGAGTAACAGTGCAGAGTTCTGAGTTCCAAAATGTAACTCTAGGGAGTGTTTCTAAAGAAAGAAAAGACTTCATAGAACCTGCCTGGGGCGGGGAACAGGCAGCCAATAACAATACCTGTATGCATTGGAATTCATTTATCTGTAAAATAAAGAGGTCTCCCTCCCCGGCTGTAGAAGTAAGTCTTGAACTATTTGCCTTAGCTAATCTTCAGAGTCAAAGACAACAAGAGAGAATGGGATAGAAAGGAAAATACTACAGTAACCCGAATGTCAGGGAACACAGATTTAACAGACAATTGGAAACAAACAGTAATGATCAGATAGTTATAAATCAATAAACAAAAGACCCAATCAATGCCTTGACTGAAGAGCACACAGGAAGAGTAGACTGGAAATAATAAGACAGACAAGTCACATATGAAGAGGAAAGAAAGGGTTCTGAGGACATTTTAAGCTTTACGTGCTCTGCTACGGATGCTTGTACTCCTGAGCCCGCAGATACCTGGGCCTGTCTGTGCATGTACTAGTAACTGACAGTAAAATCAAGGGGGTCCAAGGAAAAGCCTGTCACTTGTGTTGATGACAGAGAAAAAGCATTCAATGTAGGGGTGATAAATGTGTACCTAAAATACTTATACGGTCAGTTCCCAATGTGCATGCATGAAAACAATACTGTTCAAGCTGAAGGGAGTTGGAAGACCTCCCTGTATCAGATGCTCTATGTCCTGTGTTGCTAAGGGAGTTTCAGCACAGAGTATTGGCGGATAGGTACCTGGCAATGTTGTGTCAATAGACTTTGCACCTGAGTACTCCACAATTAAATGAGGTGTCACTCTCCTCGGAATATCTTGGACACACATTTTCGTAAAGCCAAAGTATTTCATAACTACATCTGATATTTGTGCAACTTCTCAGCCCCAGCTCTAACAACACTGGCTATGAGCCTCTGCTGATGGATGATTAGCATGGCAATGAAAAGTTCTACAATGGGAAGCCAATAAACAGCATATTCCAGGGGGCAGAAGATTAAAAACTTAACCTTCTCTTACTTGCAATTCTTCTGTATTTCTGAAATGTATAACTGAGATCTAAAATGGAAGGTTTTCAGATGTGGGAACTGAAAGTTTACCCACTCATTAAGTTTCTATTCAAAATATTCAAAAGAACCAAAGTCAACCACAATTAATTTAATAGACAATTTCCAGTCACAGGGAATCATATATTTTAGTATTATTTGCATCTTTGAAATAAATCTTGCATGTTTAAGAGATAAAACAGGCATATAAAAAAAGAATGTCATTACTCACTTGCTCCCAGCAGCTGCTTTAAGATGTTTTCAGCCTCATCTAAAACAAAAGGTCTAAGACGCTGCTCCTCTATCAGTATCAGTTAGAACAGTGGCAAGGCCTTAAAAGAGTCCACTGAGAGAAGAACATATCCTACTGGCCATGATTGTGGAGCAGAGGTAGGACACTGGGCTCCAAGCCCCGAAGAGTGCTTTTCTGTTTGACAGCATGAGACAGGGTTGGGCTGAGGTGGCCTACAGATCAGCTCCACAGTGGTTTACCTCTCTTAAAGATCCAGTCTACACGTTATAAATGTGTTCATTCATTCATCAATAGACCAAAAAGCACTGTGATGCAGATTACCTAACACTTCCCCTCAGGCTCAAAAGATAAGCTAGGGTGCAAGTGTATGGATTTTAGAAATGTACATTTCAAATTATTCATTGAGATTTTCATCCATGTTTATAATCCATGTCTTGATGAAATTTATCCCACCTTACTTCTCCGCCTCTTCTTATATTTCCTCCTTCCATGGCTACTTCACAACGTCATGGACTCGTTATTTATTAATATATTAACCATGCAGTCTAGCTGGTGTGGTGCTGCTGGTATGTGCCTAGGCTTAGGGCCAGCCACTTGTGCATGGGTGACCTACCCTGGCCCGCACCCCTGAAGAAAAATGACACACCCTCTGTGAAGTTATCCATTGTCAATAGCTCTTCAAGTAGGAGTGGGACTTCCTGGGTCCTTCCATCCCCCACAATAGAGTTTTGACTGGCTTGATCTTACACAGACCTTCTGCATGTAGTCACAGCTGCTATGGGTTCACATGTGCAATGGGCCTATGATGTCCAAAAGGAACCCCTTCTTGAAGTAGCCCTCTGCAACCTTTGCCTCTTACACTTTCTGAGCGTGACACAGAGATGCCAGTTACAGCTGAATACTCCAGTCTTGTATTTTCTGCAACTTGCCCTCTGTGAGTCTCTCTATCTAAGAGTCATCTATTGCAAAATCAGACCATCTTCTTTGCTAACAGGACTTCTCTTTCTTCATCTACTATGATCCACTTGAGTCCTGGCTTCAACTAAACTGGGCATGTCCGCTGTCTCTAGTTTCACAATTAATTTGACTGGTTCCCTAGAAATGATATTTCATAAATGCAGGAAGTGAAAGGATATGGTTTCAAATTTGCCTAATGACTGACTTTCTTCTACAGAAATACATGCTTTTATATTTTGCTGAATTCCTTACAGAAAGCTATTGGCACTGATTCAGGCCATGTAGTTCTAAGAGGAATATCTTTTGGCATAAGAACTTAATATGTAAATTAAATTTTTAAAAGTGACTTTGACATGAGACAGTGATAAATTCCATATAAACAAGGGATTTTACTCTAGAGATGACGTTATCTTGATCCCAGCTTCAACAGGAAATTAGCTCTTGTGGGTACTAGTAACTGAGTCAGTCAAAATAATAAGGATGTGCATTTTCTTCCTCTTGTCTTACTCTCTGACCATGGACCACTGTCCTGAAATCACCATCACTGAATAACCCAGCCCTTCAAATAACAATTCCAAGAGTGTAGTATGTGTCATCTGATGATTTCCTATTAGTGGGCACCACGTGCCAGTAAGCAAAGTGCGCTGCCAGATGTACCTCAGATACCAGCGCCCAAGTCCTATACAGGAAAAAACTCATTCTGCTGTCACCTGCTCAGAAACCAAAACAAACTCCACTGGCTTAGCCTCACGTCTGGAATCTGGTAATATTAACGTGATTTGTTTTTCTTCTGAATGTGTATGCGATCCAAGTTTATTAAATATAGAAACAGGATTTCTAATAAGACCTGGGTAGTGGCAGCCAGTGTCCTCAAGGGAACAGTACAAGTCTGCGTGATTCTCCTATTCATCATTTTCAAATTAGTTCTTGTGTTCAGACAAGAGGCAGACAGCCTGGCCCAGCTCTGGAAGCTGCCAAGCCAGCACTGTGACAGTCACTTCTCAAAGCCATGCGCTGCTTCATCAATTCCATTCAGACTTGACTCGTCCACTGACAAAGATTCCAGGCCTTCATTTACCATTTTTGTGATTCACTTGGTGTTCGTCTAACATCCTTGGTGTTTTGAGAATTGAGTAGCATTTTCTTAAAGCACAAGGCAGAAACTGAACAAGAACTTCAACTCCACAGACACAACGGAGAAGATAGATGATCAAATAAAACTTAGCCCTTTCTCTTTCTCTCTCATCTACTGTTAAAGATAGAAAGTGCTGCCCTACACATAGACATAAATTCTCCTGACACTTGGGTATCAGGTAAAGCTGTGAATGTTTCAGTATCATTACTGAAGAGAGAAGTGAGGAAATTTACTGCTTTATAGGATGGTAAATTTTCACAAACTCCAAACCATGTGTTTGTGAGTGAAACCATGTGGCTGTTAATGTCTGAGAGGTTCTTGGGGTACAGAGACCATAATGAAAGTGATTCTTCACTCATTATACCAAGCGCAGTGCTACTTACGAACCTGACCTTAATGTGAACTTCCTATCCTGCCTACAAGGACTGGTTAACTAAGAGTTAATGGAAGTCTGTGTTCTACGTTGACCTCCTATGGGATAAAGACAGATGATGAACATAATAAACATAACTGAAGTTAGAATAAACATCAAGACTTTGAATGGAAGGTATATGATGGTAGTGCTTTGGGATTGAAATTCTGTCTTAGCTATAACTGAATCTATATGGACCAAATTGATAAAGCTTACAATCAGATCAAACCATAATCATTTACCCCTAATCCAACAGCTTTAAAAAATTTAATTTGAATGCAGTGGACATTTAGAAGAGAGATTCTCCTATGTTCTAAAATGCACTGCCTATCTTAAACTACAACAATCCTCCCTCAAAAAATATGATGGTACTTTACTGTAGTAAAATGACATCATAGTTAGATGTCACAAACTAATTTGGTACAAATGAGAAGTCTCAATAAAAGTGCATTACACCTGAGCATAGTTTGGTGACAGAGAGGACTTTAAGGCTACGTCTGAGGTTAGGAAGGGTTATTTTGATAGATGGACGGACAGAAGGGAGAAAGAAAGGAAGGAAGGGAAGGAGGGAGGGAGGGAGAGAAAAGGGAGAGAGGGAAGAAGAGAGAAAGGGAGAGAGGGAGAGAGGAAGGGAAGGAGGGAGAGACAATAGAGGAAGCCCCTGTTCCAGTTGTTTAGGAGTCCCGCATGAAGACCAAGCTGCTCATCTGCTACATCTGCAGAGGTGGGGAGGGGAGGAGGAGGGGAGGGGCTAGGTCCAACCCCTGCTCATACTTTAGTTGGTGGTTCAGTCTTTGGGAGTCTCAGGGGTCCAGGTTTGTTGACTGTTGATCTTCCTGTGGAGTCCCTGTCCTCTATGGATCCCTGTACTTTAGAGGAAGACTTAAGATGGGTAGATATTTGCATCTCTGGTCAAGCAGAATTAGAGGCTGAGCCCTGAATGGAGAGTAATTTCCCTGGAAGTTAAATGCTAAACAAAACTTCAAATATAGGTTTTTTTTTTTTTTTTTTTTTTTTTTTAATAGATACTTACTATATAGTCCTGGCTGGCCTAGAACAACCTATGTGGCCCAGGCTGACCTTGAACTCCTAGACAGAGAACCTTCTGTCTTTGTCTCCCAAGTGCTGGGTCTATAGATATGAACCCTGACACTTGGAAAAAAAATACTGGTTTTAATTTAGATTTATGTATTTTTCTATGAGAATAATGTTTTGCCTGCAATATGTGTGCACAGCATATACATATAGTGCCCATGGAGGCTAGAGGAGGATGGCAGGCTCCCTGGAACTAGAATTATAGATGGTTGTTCCCAGCCATGTAGGTGCTAGGAACCAAACTCAGGTCTTCTGCAAGAGCAACAGATGCTCTTGGCCTTTGAACATTTTTCCAGCATCCGAATTGAGGTTTCTGAACCCCACCCAGCACATTCCATGATGTCCTAGGGCTGTCCTATACACGGTAGGATATTTGGGAATATCATCATTCCTAATCCCCCTGATGACAATGATGTTTCTCTTTCACTCCCACAGACACTGTGACAACTCGAAATGCCTGCAGATGTTGCCAGATACCCTTTGAGTGAAAATCACTCCCAATGGGAAAATACTGCTCTTAACTGAAGCTTGCTTTTCAAGTCACAGAATAGCTGGTAGTCTCATGAATATAACTTGTATTTACTGGGACTTTTACCTGTAGGTTTTGTTTGTTTTATTTCATTTTTTTAAGCACTCCAAGTTGACAGAAACAAAAGAGACTTACTGATTCAAAGGAAAAAGTTAGTCTAAGAATGGATTTTAAGAGCCAGTGTGGTTGCACATGCCCATCATCCTGGCTAATCCAGAAGCTGATGCAAGTGTACAGAAAGCCGAAGGTTTCCCTGTACTACAGAAGGAGACTCTGTCACAAAAGGCAATTAAAAACAAATAATAACAAAAGAGGCAAAGGCTGTACTTCAGTGGTAAAGTGCCCCTCCACCCCTTCTCCAAGCACAGGGCCTCAGGTACAATGGCTGGTACTGTCAAAAACACAAAACAAAACAAACACAAATTGACTGTTTTCCAAGGGCCTAAGAAAAGTAATGTTGTTTTTATTTATAACTATAATTTTATCGCATATATTGAATAAGGTATTCATGTAGGCTCCACATTAAAGGTCATTAAGAAAGGATTAATTTCCCTTTGGTCTCAGTACTTTCTCAATACAATTTCTAGGTTCAGAGATTTCTGATGCAATTTCATGTAATTGTTGCCTACCAAGAATGATGTTCCTCAGTTGTTTTTTTATTTTTTATACCAGTCAGTTTACGTATATTTGCTGACCTTTGGCTACAATGACTGCGTCTGTGTACGTATTTGATGTCAGGTGCCACTTCAATTCTACTCAAATATTTGTCGAGCACCTAATATGTATACAATTATGCCAGGTGTTTCCACCTGCCAAGTGACAAACTCTCAGGAACAGACAGCCTGTTAACCCTTAGAGTCCCACCACTGGCTACACTTCTGAGCAGTCTAACTCACTCTAAGAAGAAACAGTATTTCTGACTTTTACTCTTTCTTGGAGAAAAAATAATAATTGAGCAAAACTCATTTTATTTTGTAGTTATTGTACAAGTCCACTGGATGAATCACACATCCAGAACACATGATAGGTCTTAGATTTCCTATGTTACAACATTTTCTTATTTTGACACCCCAAGAAGTATGTCATCATTATTCACTAACTTCTCCAAACACCAGAAACCCACAGTGGAACAATGATGGGCCTGCCTAGAAGGATGGTACTGTATGAGATGGCCACTTTCACTGCTGTGTTCCCAAAATAAAGGAGTACCAAAGAATGATACTTCAAGAAAGAGCAGGTTTATAGGTAAAGAAGGTGGAGCCAGTGAGCCAGAAAGGGCAATGGACGTAGTGGGAGAAATCAGAATCTAGGCAGAACACAAAAAAGACAAAGATGGGGACAAGGGTCTAGAAGAAGGGACAGGAGATGGTAAGGTTAACCTGCTTAATTAACATGTACTGAGTGTCCACTACCTGCCAGGTACCTTGCTGTAGATCTTGCTGTAGCTATGAAAGGGTCATAGATATAGCAAGGAAGAAAGGTGATGTTAGGGACCAAGGTGAAGAATGGGACTGGTTTAGACTGACTGCTGTGTAGAAGATGATCTGTCCTCGAATGGGGATAATAATTAGGAGCATCCAGAAACATTAAGGTTTCAGTCGATGTTACAATGTGACTAAGAAAGAGAATTAACCAGTTCAGTTACACAACTCCATAGCTTAGGAAATTCAGAAGTGATTACAGGAAGAAATTAAGTCTTCCCTGGCATTGAGAATTGTCCAAAATATGTTTAGGAAATATGAGCATATCTGCAAGTGTAGGATGTGTGGGGTATAAGTAAATGGCTACGTGCTCAGTCTGTCCTGCTTAGGACGAGCAGGGGCAAAGAAAGGAAAGATCGACGGATTGCACGTTGTTGCTGTGACGATGATTCTGATGGTCTTCACAGCAAGACCTGGTGAGTGGTTCAGATGTCCGCTCAGAGTAGTGGTTAGGAATACTAAGCGTGCACTGTCTCCAAGAGATGAGGGAGGTGGAACATGAGACAGAATACAAAGGAAGATAATTAGGAGAGGAGCCAGCTTGCATTTCAAGTTGATGATAATGACAGAGTGACCATATGACCCAGGCAAGGGACGGTTGAGGTCTGAGTGTTCCCTCTGGTTTAGATAACATACTACATCCCTTCTCTAGGAGGTAGCAGAGCGCATTCAAACACAGTACATTCAAAGGAGAAAAACAAATGTCTCACAGCTTGGGATTTGTAACTGAGAACAGAAAGAAGTCATAGACTCAGAGATGGGTATCAAGAAGGTACAGTTACTCAGTGATGCGGTGAATAAACAAGAGACCTGCGTCAGAATGCAAAGCCATCTGCCTGGATCAATTTCTAGCAGCAAGAGAAAAGACCACTGATATGGTGGTTTCTGAACATGTTGTCAGGGATGGTGGCAACAGTGTCAGTCCATCAGAAAAAATGCAGGATGAAAAGATCAAGACCTGTGGAAAATTAGACCCAATAAAAAGGAGGTTTTAAAAGACACATAAAATGTCTTACATGCAGAAGAAGCTTGGCAAAGCCTGGTGGCTCTCAAGAAAATAAACATAATTATTTTAAAATTTAAAAAGTCCCTGGTGGGGCTGGGAGAGAGCAGTTTGGTAAAACACTTGCCATACAATCATGACAGCCTGAGTTTTAGCCTCAGTGTCTATGTATAAAAAAATAAGGGGGAGGATAGTTGAGTTCACCCAATGTTGAACTCTAGCCTCCATTATACTTTCAATCTCTCTCTCTCTCTCTCTCTCTCTCTCTCTCTCTCTCTCTCTCTCTCTCACACACACACACACACACACACACACACACACACACACACACACACATACACACACACCCTTGTGACATCAACACCAGTTTTCAGTTTTCCAATCTGTTTACAAATACATATCTAGTGCTTTAAAGTTTTAACACCAGTCATGGAAGCTTCTAGGTTTAAATACCATTCTGCATAATTTCTCAATGCGTAGTGAGGTTTGTAATTGGAAATTAGCAAGCCAAGTATCCAACAGCCTATGAAAAAAGACAACAGCTAGGCTAAGTACCTAGATTTTCCTTTAGGAATGCTGGTTGTATTGGTTTTGTGGACAGACACCTAAGGACAGGATTTGTTTCAGAAGCCTCTGAAACTTTCAAATCTAGATGTGGCTGAGGAAGTACAGGGCTAGGGAAGGATAGGAGTGGGCTAATAAGGGAGAACTAGGCCACCTCATTTCTAAAAAAAAAAAAAAAAAACAGAGAGAGAGAGAGATAATTAAGTTTAACCCATTCCTGTCCCACATGTGGCACATAGAACAGAGGTACAGGGGGTGGGGTATATAGCCATTATGAGGAACCCTTAACCCACTGGATGACAGAAATCTCAGAAGCAAATTCTTCCTCCCTAAGACTTCTTGCCTGGGAAACAGGAGACTTATACATAGACTGTGAACTTTTACATCACTGAGAAGTATCTGAAAATCTATTTTCAGTTTCTTTGGCTCTCTCTGTCAAGCTAGATCAAATGTAATTATTTTGGGAGGTGGGGGAGCAAGACAATTACCTGAATGTAGTAAGTAGTGCAGGCCTTTAATTCCAACAGTCAGGAGGCAATGGCAACTAGAGCGCTGCGAGTTCTGGGCCAGCCTATTCTACATAGCAAGTCTTGGCCAGCCAGGGCTACATGTAGCCTCTATCCTGTATGTATCCTCTGTATGTAGCCTCTATCTTGTCTCACCAACCACCCATCCAAAACCAAACCAAAAACAAAGAGGAAAGAAATCCTCAAGAGTAAATATACAAATACAAACCAAGTCTTCCTTAACAAAAAAATTGTACTGAGTTCATGAAAGAGTGTTTAAAAGTATATCCAAGTACTATATTGAATAGATAGGGAAAGAGAAGCCAGTCACTAAACCCAGACACTATTGTGGATGCCAGCAAGTGCTTGCTGACACGAGTCTGATATAGCTGTCTCCTGAGAGGCTCTGCCAATGCCTGACTAATACAGAGGCGGATTCTCACAGCCAACCATTGGACTGAGTACAGGGTCCCCAAAGAAGGAGCTAGAGAAAGGACCCAAGGAGTTGAAGGAGCTTGCAGCCCCATAGTCGGAACAACAATATGAACTAACTAGTACCCCTCCCGCCCCAGAGCTCCCAGGGACTAAACCACCAACCGAAGAGTACACATGGAGGGACCCATGGCTCCACCTGCATATGTAGCAGAGGATGATGGTCTTGTTGGATATCAATGGGAAGAGAGTGCCTTTGTCCTGAGAAAGCTCAATGTCCCAGTGTAGGGGAATGCCAGGACAGGGAAGAAGGAGTAGGTGTGTTGGTGAACAGAGGGAGGGGGGATGAGGTAGGGGGTTTTCAGAGGGGGAACCAGGAAAGTAAATTGAAATGTAAATAAGGAAAATATTGAACAAAAAAATAAAGTATTTACAAATGGCAGTGCAAAATGGAATAATAAAGTGCTGAGCTCAAATCTACTAGCTTCCTGGCAGAACTACCGAGGAGCAGCTGTGAGTAGAGTCTGATCAGTATTCATGACAGTCAAATGTGATAATCAAATGACTTCATGAAGTTACATCAGTAACACTAACAGTAAGTGGCATAGTAGAATCATAGCACCCCTTCGGGGTTAGATTTTTCTGGTATTGTCAAATATAACTGGAGAAGTCTCTTTCCACTGTGAGACAAAGACTCACTCAGAGAATGCAAAAACTGTGTAAGAGATGAGATGGTTCAGCCTCTCTGAGACCCAACTCAAAAGCCACCTTACCCGCCATCAGCATAGTCTGTGTCGGCTCCACCCCACCAGACATCAGAGTCATCCTCCTCTGCATCAGCAGAATCGATGCTGTCGCTTTCCTCGGCCATCGGGCAGCACACAAACTCTACCCCTCGGAACTTGTCGATGCCACAGGGCAGCAGCATGCCATAGTCGTGCAAGTTAGTGCTCTTCTCACTGCATGTCTACAAAAGGAAGGAGGAGTCAGTGAGAGCACAGAGCCACAAGGACCGCAGCCACAGCTGGGAAAATTGGCATGGACAGACACACTCAGAGCCTACTCCAGAAGGTAAGGGTAGCTTGCTGTCTGAATGAGTTTCTAAGCTAATCGTCAGCATGAGCTGCCCAGTATTCTATCTTTATGTTGTTCTCTTGACGTGTGGGGTTGAGAGATGGCTGAGTGGTTAAAGGCACTGGTTGCTCTTGCAGCGGACCCCGATCCACTCTCAGAACAGACATGATGGTCCACAACCATCCCTACCTCCGGGTCTATGGATCCAAGTCCCAGTTCTGACTCTGTGGCCTATGTGGGCACCAGCCATATACCTATGGCATATACACATATGCAGGTAATATATACAACATATACATAAATAAAATAAATCTACCTAAAACATTTTTTAAAGATGTATTATGTTTACAAAGTAAACATGAAAAGAAAACACGTTCGAGAAGTCTAAACATGGGAACAAATGTCAGGGAACAATTTATGCTTTGAGCTGTGATGGCTTATCAGGAGTTGAAGTCTCCATCTACATTTGCCCACCCCCTCTTTTCTCTACCCCAGATGCAGATTTTTTTTTTATAGGCAGTTAGTTGCACCTTATTCTGGAAATTGTGTCTCTTGGCTCATATACCAGAGTTCCAGTCCCAGAAAGGAAGAAACTGCCCTCCATAGCCCTGATTTCTTTTTTGGTATCTTTTTGATTGCCTGGGATCTGCTAATTTTGCAGAAATTGGCACTAAAAGAAAACTGAGAAACTATCTCCCTGTGACAGGGGAAAAAATTAATAATTCAACATGTCTAGGGAAACAGTAAACATATTACAGATGCATCTTAACCTCCCAGGAACCACCAGTTTGCGGGCTCTTAGGAGCAAAGGAGTCTTCCTCTGCAAACTCAGAGGAAGCCAAGGGAGGGCACCAACTGGGAAGCTGGGCTTCCCACGGCGCGGCCTACTCTAAGCGCAGGCAGCTCCTCAACTTACAAAATCGTTTTTAGGTAAAGACAGTTTTGTTTTATAGTGAGTCAGAACACACTATTTCATGAAATATAAAAAATAATGTTAAACCCTTCCCCCCCCTTCATCCGTAAGTCAACGTATTTGTTATTTTGGACTAAATTAATTTGCTGAGGTCTAGTGGTACAAATCTATAATCCTGGCTACTTGCAAGGCTGTGGCAAGTACAAGGCCTGATTGAACTATAGAGTAATATCAAGCCCAAAGTGAGCCACTTAGCAAGACTCTACTTGGGATCTCAAAATGCAAACTGGAAACAAGGCCTGGGATACAGCTCAGAGAGCGATAACAACTCAGGCATGCATGAAGCAGTGGATTCAATCTTTGGTAGAATGAAAAAAAAAATGTTGCCGGGTGGAGTCTGCCCCGTTCACTGGAGGGTCTTTAGCAGACCGTTGGTCTCTAACTGCTACCTGCCAGGGGTAGTGCTCCTCCAGCTCAGACAAGCAAAGGTATTCCTGGGAAGGAACAGGGGTGCAAAACCTACCCTGGTAGTGAACTCCTGAGCTAGAAAAGGACCCTAATTCTAGAACACTGGCACCACCATCTTGACACAACCACTTAGGAGAAAAACATTATAATTATATCAAAGGCACAGTGCAGTCTAAGAGTGTGAATTCATCGTGATACTCACTACATTCTATTGTCTTTAATATTCCACTGACTTAGCCCACAGCGTCGGCTAGCAAAGGGCTGAGCATGCTGCCACAGATGCGCTCACCATGGAAAGGGAGGTGGCGGGGGAGGGTATGACTTAATGACTGTGGCCTCAGAGGCGGCCTTGAACACGTGGCAAGTTAAATTAAGGAAACCACATGGGACAAGAGCAATGGTAGAAAATAAATTGAAAAAAAATGTGCATGGTAAGGTTATGCCTATTAAAGACGGCAGCTTTATGTCCATCTGTGAGACGTAGCCTAAACATACACCTAATGAGCGCTATTGCTGACCATTAGGACTGTTCGTGGATAAAGCACAAACATGTGTACAGACAGTCACTTGAACCTTGCTTCCATAAAGAACTTGTCGCCTTCAACATCCCTCTAAAAGCTTCTGTATATGGCCCCAAAGAGGTCTCTTTGCAGGAAAGCAGGCCCCGGTTGGTACCTCTTTGGCGACGGTGTGCCAGTGAAGATGGGTCTCACAAACATCCATCCGCTCCTGGTGTAGGAACTTGCACTTGTCGGGCACGAGAAGGGCGTCACTTACAAACTCACCAACTGAAAGAGAGGGGAATAGATCTGTGTCATTCCTGTGTGCCTTCTGATCTCACCAAGGACACACACAGGCTAGATGGAGGTCAGGAAACTTTCCCAGCTTTCAATGCATGAAAAACCAACAAAGGGTGCACTACCTTTAAAATGGTGGGTCGGCCTCGTTAAACTGCCGACTTCCTTGCCCCCACGGCCGCATGCCCATAAGTTCTCTGTGCATATGGCCTTCATGGTTGTCCATTTGCTACATGCTCCCAATGCCTTCTCCTTAAATTAATTTCAATTTCTGCATCCATATAAAAGCTGCACAAGGCATCACTGACATTTATTGTCAACAAGGATTAAAGTACAAAGACGGAGTGTTTCAATTTGAGCACTATCAACACTGATGTCTGTTTCTGTATCTTGTAAATTTAAACTGCTTGCAAACTGTTAGAGACTACGGCATTTTTTAAATGTTAAGCTCCAATCTGTACGTACACAATGTGTATTATATATGTGTTTATATAAAAACACACGGGAGAGAGTAATTCCTTCAAATTATGGAATCTTGTTTTCTTTGAACTTTACGTCTCATGAGAAAGGTTGCTAGGCATAAGTGGTACTCCAGGTTTAGGAATGTTACATATCACCCTTTAGGTATACACATACATACATGTTCATGCATGTTCATACATACTCATGAGGGTGAAAGATTGACAGTGAAAAATAACAGAAGCTGTGAAATTAATTTCTCTTGGTTTTATTCACTGTGGCATCCCCCTGCTTCAGCACAAAGTCTGCACATACTAGACAATGAATGTCTGTGGAAGAAGGAAGAAATTTCATTCTGTACTGGAATGAAGCAAGTACTGGGCCAACACAGTGAATGAATCTGACTGAGTACACTAGGGAATGTCTTCAGGTAGAGATATCACTAAAGGTTAGTCTAAGTGGATGAGCAGAGCAGGCCATGAAGACAACTTTCACAACGTTCGCACAGCATCTCATTTATCATCTGATTTCCCCTGCTGTAAAAATAAAATTCTCTGACAATACTACCTACGGGAAAAACTTACTCTGACTCATGGTTCAAAGGTACACAGGGTCCATCATGGTGAGAAATAAAGACAACAGGTCCCTGAAAAACTGAGAATGTCAAATGCAACAGGCTACTCGGCTCCCCTTTTTCACGCATGCAGCACAGGATCCCGGCCAGGGAATGGTGCCACCCACAGTGGGCGACTTGTTCCATCCCAGTTAATATAATAAGATAATCAACCACAGGCATGCTCAGAGGCCAGTGTCCCAGGTGATTCTAGATTCTGTCGATTAACATTGACCATCACACTATTCCATTCCATCCCTATCCCTGACACAGCTCTGGCAAGCTTGCTTGTCCTGGAGGAAGGGAAGGGAGGAAGGGACAGCAAAGGACACTTCGAAACTTCCCATCTGTGCAAAAGATGGTGGGGGAAAAAAAAAAAAGCAACTGTATCGTGCATCTCACTCCACACAGAGCCACGATGCCATCTTCTACAAATCCACTTCCCAAGTGAGAAACCTCTGCAAAGAAACCTGCCTAAGGCCATGTGTACCACAGGAGGTTGTAACCTAGTTCCAGAGCTGAACAGATACCATCTATGAGGAAAGACCTTTCCCAGGTGAACTACCCAGGGTGTCTGAGGAAGTCAGGTAACCAGTCCTGGCTACCAGGAAATACCCAATGACTGAGGTACTTCAGGAAAAGGGTACAGGAAGACGAAGACAAATGTGTGCACAACCTTTGATACAGCCATCCTCCTTAGTGAACACGGTCAGCCATATTTGCAACTGTGATGTTTTTCTGTTTCATACGTAATTACTGGACAGATTAAATGCTGGCCTAAGACTGTTAATATTGAATCCATTTGTGAGAATATCAAAAGCAAATATAAGACGTTCTGGTCGAGGGCCTAAATGAGTTCTTGGGGGTACAAGTAGAAAAGCTGGTGCTAAGCAACAAAATCAAATCCATTGGTTTTCATCTGTCCAGGGCTAGAATACAATGCTGAGCCAGCCACCAAAGGATACTTACTTACATTCTAACAACTGTTCATTCTATTTTAAAAGGATACTGGAATTTTTAATTTGCAAATTATTTTACTTAACTGTAAGCTTCTGATATTGCCTATAGCTAAAGAAAATTGCTTTAGCAAAGGATTAACACTAGCTACTTTAAAAGGCCTCAGGACAAAGGGCAAAAGGGAAGCTCATTGTGCCCTGCCATTAAAGTGAAATCCAGCAAAGGACAGCATTTCTTATCTTCCTCTGAGAGTTAGAGAAGCATATTAGAATGCTACTCATCAAGAAGGTTAAGAGGTTAAATTATAAGAATCTCTTCCAAAGTTTGAGAGAGAGAGAGAGAGAGAGAGAGAGAGAGAGAGAGAGAGAGAGAGAGAGAGAGAGAGACTGGAGAGATGGCTCTGCAGTTAAGAGGGTATAATGATATTGAGTTAAGTTGCTAGCCCTGAAGGAACCTATCCTACTCCAGTATGATCCAATACCTCTGACAACTGTGACTATCTGCATTCCTGTGCAGCTTGCCATACTGAGAATTATCCACATATACAATTAAAGATGAAAATAAATAATGAAAATTTCTTTAAGAATTGAGAGGATTTGTTAGAAATTAATTTTTTTAAAAAGTCTATGCTAGAACATAATTTAGTTTTATGGGAAATCTGTATGTTTTGATGTAGACTTAGAGCAATATGTAAATTAAAGTTTATTGAGTTTTTTTTTTTTTTTTTTAAATCTATGATAGGTATAACCTGGGGTTTCCATGCATAAGGACTGGTGCTTTGGGTTTGGAAATAAACCTGTTTATGTGGACTCATGCTTCAAGTGCAAGCATTTCTTAACAGAATTCAGATGAAGGCAGCCAATGCTCAAAGTAAACAAAGAATCATAATGAGACGTTGTGCTCACATCTACATATTGTCTGGGAAATGAAGCAACATTTACTCTAAACAGAAAAATTTTCCAATATACACTGGGCATGTTTATTGGTAGCCATGTAAACTGTTTTTATGTGAAAAGAGAATTTCATATTTAAAGCACATATGAAAATTTCAGTGGAAAGAGGGTTTTTAAAGTAGATAAAATGTGTACTTGGCTGATGTCTTGGCAAGAAAACAAAGACGTGGAAATCAACAGGAACCCTGCAGGCTTCCAGTGCTGGCTCTCGTGTCAATGAGAACGACATCTGACCTGAATTACCCCGTTTTGTAGATGGGCAGGAAGAAGTCCAAGTCAGTGGCTTGCTAACAGGTCCAGCAGGCAGCAATTCTATGTGTCCCTGCTCTCTATCCTCCAACAGAGCTCTCTTGACTCATTGGAACTCGGGTCACCATGGTCTATATGGCCAATTTCCCTTGGCTTTGATAAAGAAAATGATTTATTCTAAGCATGTGAAATACTTTAATGTTATGATCTGGTCAATCTGGCAATTAAAAAAAAAAAAAGAACTAGACAAAAATTTTCCAGTAAGCCAAATAAACTGGCTGGGAATGCATTCTGCTGCATCAGTTAGAACCCATTGGACACAGTGGGTTGAACACAATGGGGCTGTATGACACCAGGCTCAAAAGCTAGATGGTCTATGGAAACCTATAACCTTACATTTATTCTCCAGGCAGATGGGCCAAGGATGGGAGGTTTCCTGATATGAAGCTTGCCAGTGTTCTAGGAGGGAGACTCTTTCTCCAAGTGACCCCTACCGACAGACTGCATTTTTACCCACTGCCTTAGCTGTTCGAATTGAGTCGCGATGGAATTGAGTTGAAAATATTTGCCAGTGAGCTTCTTGTGTAAGATTCCCTTACACAAGAGAACGTTTGAGAAAGGAGAGGGAATGACTGGGTATTAAATGGGTAAAAAGTAGATTCCCCAGTACTGTGCGTTCAAAAGCAAGAATGCACTTCCAATTATTATATTGTGAATTTACAGAAAAAAAAGATTCTAGGAATGAGGCAGAATCGGGAGTTTAAACAGCCACTGTTAGAGACACAAGGAGACACCCACCAGTTCACCCGACAGAGGAAAATAAGAGGGAACAGGTGTGAGATAATCGAGTAAAATTTCTCAAAACTAGGACTGAGAGTCAGAATGGTTTTTGTATAAACTGATTTCAAAGGAAAAGCTGCCATGCATTGATTTTCTGAGGCACAGAGATCTCAGACAGAAACAAAGCCACTTCCAGCTAGACTGATATGATACCTCAGGTGATACGGTGCTTGGCCTCCAAGCATGAGCATGGGAGTTTGATCCCCAGGATCCAGTTAGAAAGAAAAGAACTGGGTATGATAGCATGTGATTATAATCCCAGTGCTAGGAGGCGGAGACCCCTGGAGCTTGCTGGCCACCAGCTAAGCATATTTGGAGAGTGTCACAATCCTGAGAAGCCCTATTCCCAAAATCAAGGTGGAGACTATCTGAGAAATGTCAGCCATGGTTATTCCTTGACCTCTATAGAGGTGTGTGTGAATATCCATTCACACACACAGAGATATTCTCTCTCTCTCTCTCTCTCTCTCTCTCTCTCTCTCTCTCTCTCTCT
>JADRCD010210389.1:0-37923 GCA_019843815.1 Montemys delectorum
TATTGTTGTGTTTTTAGAATTAATAAACATATCTCATTGAACAGAAAAAATATCAAATGAGAAGTTGACTGTGAAACATACTTTTTTATGGGAATTTTACAGGAATCAGCCAAATCTTAAATGTCATCTCTGTGGACCTGCTTCTTTAGACACCAGACAGTACCACAGGGCAGAGTTCCAAAAGAAAGGTCCTTTTTTTTTTCACACTTGGTGGTGAAGATTCTTGATTGGTTCATCACTTGGTTAAGATGGTTCTCTCTTCATTGCTACTGAGAGACAAAGGCTACATAAAAGGCAGAGTCTGTCTGTAAGACAGATAGATTCAAAAAATGTGGAATTGTCCTAATAATGCATTACGCAGTTGGGAAGTGCTATTGGGATAAGAACTGCAGGTTAGATGAGGCCTCGTGCTATATGTGCGAAAGCTCAGCATCTGAGAAACAGAAGCAGGAGGATCATGGGTTTGAGGCCATCTGGGGCTACGTAGCAAGACCTTGTGTCAAATCAACAACAGAAAGTGCAGAAGTTTAAATGAGCAGAGTTAGTCAGTCTGGGGATAATGGAAAGGGGGATTTAACAGCCTCAAAGCATGGCTGTATGAAAAGGGGTAGGAAAAGGGCTTTGATGAGGGGGAAAACTCATTAAAGGTTCTCAGGGACCTAATGTGTCTAAAACTATCAGAGGTTAGAGGTGGGATGGCCTGGCTTACTGGGAACCTGCTGTGTCATAGTTTGATTTTAGCACCTCGTTCTCCAGAGAGTGTTGGTGAGGGCAGGAGGGAAGTGCTCAAATCCCATTTAGGAAAACTCAGGAAACTGCCACCTGGGCCTGACTAGGAAGCGACACAGGAGCTCAAAGATACCAGTGAGGCCACATTTCAAGTAAAACATTAGATTATGGGAAAACAAAAAGCAGAACAAAAAAGCATCATGTGGTGTAGAGTAATTTTCAATATAAAACTTACAGAAACTCAAAAGTACCAAAGTTATTGTAGCATAAGAAACTTAGATGTTAGCATTGGTTTTAGTGGCTGTCTTTAGACTCATGGTAACCAGTGTTTTAACTGTTTCTTAAATGAAGAAACATTTAGAAAAAGCCAACCAGGGGCTGGAGACTGGCTTAGTGATTAAGAGCACTAGCTATTCTTCCAGAGGATTCAGGTTCAATTCCCAGCAAGCACATGGCAGCCCAACTGTCTGTAGTCCAGTTTCATGTGATTTAACACCCTTGCACAGACATACATGCAGGCAAGATACCAATACATATAAAATAAAAGCAGAGGAAAAAAACTGAGCAGGATGGAATAATGTATGGTCTGTAGCAAGAGTGTTCGTGGGGCAAAGAGTGTATTTCCATAGGAAACGATATTTTTATCAGACTTGAAGTTCTATAACCCTGCTGAAGCAAACTTGGTCACTGCATGCCTTAGGATTGCTTGTTTTTCAGTCTGGGAGTTTAGCATATAGAACTCCCCTATTGCTCCCACAACTGTGCTTCTGCAGAATTAGCAAAAGAGCCTCTAGTTTTTGTCACCAAGAAAGGGGCTCTGAGAATGCACTACTGTGAACAACCCTTGCTTGAAGGCTTTGCAGGGATGGCTGGAGCCTTGAGTGCTTGTGGGCCAGTACCCTCCTTGCAGGCTGTTCTTGAACACTTGAAGCCTTCCTAGAAACCAGGGGCTACCACAGCTTCTCTCAGATGGGGCTTGTCTCAGCCACGGCCACAGATTTTGTCTTGGCAAAGAGTGATGTGGAACCCACTGGCCTTTTTAACCTGGTTTAGAGGATGATAGGATGTTTGTTTCTCCCCATCAGAAGTTCAGGTTCTCTTCAGACCTCCCCAGAGGGGCAGGAAGGTTAGGGAGGCTGGGCTGCCTTTGATCTCATAGGCAAATGGATATAGTGCTAGTACCAGTTCAGTGAGGGGTTTGATGGTACCTTGCTTTCATGACTCCTTCCTTATTCCGTTTTCCTTCCCTCCCTCAGCCACTACTAATCATGGATGTATGTCACTAGCAGTCATAGGCCAAGGTCTTCTCAGAGTACAAAGAGAAGCAGTGCAGTTTCCCCAGTGGCAGAAGGGTCTTCTTACATCAAGAGAGGCATGGCAGAATTATGGAGTAAACTGCCTGAAATTTCAAGTTCATCTTGACATGTCAGGGAAGTTGTGTGCATGTTGCTGGATTTATTCTTCTCGTGTATTAAGGGTACTTACGAGAAAACTGTTTGAGAGGCTTAGCTTTAAAGGAGTGGGATTTGGCATCCACAGGGCTTATGTATGGAAATCAGTGAGTTGTTGGACTGTCTTTAAAATAACTTGTGTTACTTTTCTTCAGCAGGAGAAAGTAATTAGTTAATAAACTTGATTGAATATTAAGTCTCAGAGCATGCCTCTCTTGGTAGAGATCCATAAATCCTTGTGTTCTAGCCCTTTCTCCGGCAGCAGCTAGTTTTCATTATAGAAAAACTGCACGTCAAAATTTACTGTCCATGACCTTTGCTGTCACTGACCACGGTTTTTAATTGTCTTGCCTCTGAGATCTCTTAAAAGATACCCCATGAGAATATTAATAAGCAAATTGCTGTTAATCCCCATAGACAGTTCTGCATTAGTTCTGTTTTGTCACCAGAGTGTTTAGTGTGGCAGTCCCAGGGGAGAGCATGTAGTACCTCAGGCTGCTCTGTCATTAATCTGACTTAGTCCTTTGTTACTTGCCTTTTTCCTAAAAAGAAATAAAGAAAGAATGAAAGCAAGCAAGCAAACAAGCAAGCTATTTCATCTCAGCTTTATTTGCTTGTGTTACAAACATAATTATAATTGAATTGTATTTACTATGTCAATTAAAATTTTTTTTTGTTGTGCTTTGAGAAGAGGATTATTAACAATTTTTTAAAGAACTTCTTTAGTGTGTAACCTCTCTGGAACATGAAATAAGAAGCATAGAAGTAACTGTCTTTAGGATTTACCAGAGGGTTCTTTAATTACTTTGTATTGTGGTCAGGTAGCTAAAGTGATGGTGGTTGTGTGCTTATAAGCCAACCTTGAGTTAATTTTTTTGGAAGTCCATTAGTTTGAAACTTATTTCAATTCTTATGGCCAATTTGTCTTAGTTTGCTTCTCTATTGTTGTGATAGATACTGTAGCCAAAAACAATCTGAGGAGGAAAGTATTTATTTATTTTGGCTTACAGCTTATAGTCCCTCATGAAGAGAAGGCTGGGCAGGAACTCAAAGTAGGAACTGGAGGCAGGAACTTATGCAGATGCCGTGAAGGATGCTGTTCACTGACTTGCTGTTAACTGTGGCTTTCTCAGCCAGCTTTCTTGTATACTCCAGGACCACCTACCCATAAGGCAGTACCACCTACAGTGGGCAGGGCCCTTCTACCCACCCCAGACTATCATCTATCAAGAAGATGCCTATTTCCAAAATATGCTTGCCTATAGGCCACTCTGATAGAGGCATTTTCTCATTTGAAGTTCCCTCTTCTCAGGTTTGTATCAAACCAACCAGGACATAGCTGTATATGCTGGAATATCTCTTTCCATCTTAAAAGGAACTGAAAACAATCTACTAGTGTCCTCTTAGATATGAATATAAGTAACATTTGCAATTTAAGAAAGGGTTTTCTCTGTTCCCTGGACACTTGTCTTGTTGGTAGACAATCAGTCAACCATCCTGGCTCTCATAATTATTATCAAGCACTAAGTAGCAAGTCATTCAGCATCCATGTTTAGTGGTCCTGCCATGCTATAGATGGTGTAACAGAGATAAAGCTGGAAAGGGTATTGAGATATGATTTCTTTAAGTGGCTTCCATCAAAGAGGCATGGGAAGCTCTGGATTGAGGCTAGATTCAGAGAAAATAGCTGTTGAGCCACAATTTGCTGGTTTTTTTTGTTTTTTTGTTTTTTAAAAAAACAACATTATCATGTTCATTTCTTTTAGTGTTCTTCTAATGTTAATTCTTTGAAATTTAAATGTGAAATGAACAGTTAGGTGGCTTGTACTTTGGCACGGAATGGTGGGCTATCCGGATGGAAAAATAGTCCAGCAAAATGTGGTGGGACTAAAAAGTTGTCTAGGGGCTGGCGAGATGGCTCAGCGGGTAAGAGCACTGACTGCTCTTCCGAAGGTCCTAAGTTCAGATCCCAGCAACCACATGGTGGCTCACAACCACCAATAATGAGATCTGACGCCCTCTTCTGGTGCATCTGAAGACAGCTACAGTGAATTAAGCTGGATCGAGCTGGGCTGGCAGAGGTCCAGAGTTCAGTTCCCAGCGGCCACACACATGATGGCTCATGGCCATCTGTACAGCTACAGTGTACTCATACACATAAAATAAAATAAAATAAATCTTAAAAAAAAGTTGTGTAAAGAATTTGTCATTATTCAAGCAGAATTTCCAGATAAATCATGAGGTTAGACTTGCAACTGAGGTGCTGCCATGGCCAACAGAGCCTTGGCTAGATTGGGTACGATGGAGTGAATAGTTGTGTGAGTGTAGTCCTGTAATCAGAGAGGAACACGAATGGGAGCAGCAAGGAGATGGGAGGTCTGGGCTTAGTCCAAGGAGGATGGGTTTACAGGACGTACCTGCTAAAGACTGCCGCTTCACGGTTAGGGGAGCCCAGGAGATGGTTGGTAGAAAAGGTAAAGGGGATGCGTTTGGGAGCATTCGCCTTGAAGTGCAGGTAGGACTCTTGATCTGAATATGTAGCCAGACAACTCGTAAGCCCAGTATTCTGGAAGGTAAAGAAGTTGTGGTTGGAGAGAAAAAATTTCAGTCATTCATCCATGATGTGGTGACCGCTAAAGTATCAAGAGAAATGAAGCCATCAAAGTGAAGTAGAGAAAAGGTCGGGCTGCTGTCTTAGGAAATAGCCGCATCCCCTATACAAGCACAAAAAGAGGAAGGCAGCAATGAAAAGGGCATTGAGGATGCAGGGATTAGGCTGGCTTGCTGTACAGGAAACAGCCTCAAAAAGGCAGAGTGGCCCTTGGTGAAATGGAAGTTGCCCTGGTAAAAGGAGTTTGTCATCCAAGAAGTAGTGATGGGCTGTGGGGTTAGAGTGTGGATGGGTAAGTTCCTGCTGTGTGAGGGCTGGCATCTTTATCCCACTTTCTAGGATATACAGTGAGTGCTGAGAAGGGAGAGTTTCTCTTTTACTCTCATGTGTTACAAATTTAATGATGCATAACAGCCTCTTGTAGAGCCTCCTCCCACCTGCCCTTGCCACTGAGGGAAGCTCTGGTCCCTTGAGCCTTCTCCATTCGCTTAAAGGACAAGATCAATAGGATGCTGACCTTGGAAAGTAATTACTGTCAGAAGTTCTTCTTTGATGGTTTAGAGTTACACTTGGTTCCTTCACTTACTAAGGTATTGGCTAGTGTTTGAGTAAATTGCCTCTTCTCCCAGCCAGGTGGCACATCTCTGGACTTTGTCGATTATTTGGATTCACATATTAAAGGAAACTGCATCAAGCTGTAGGCTAAAGTGACTTTGTCATTTGAGCAGTGATGTGTTCGGAAAGAGAAGTAGGAGGTGTAAGACTTGACTTTGAATGGCTTGGAATGAGTAGCAGCCCTTGCAGTGATAGCCTCCTGCTTGGAAGGCTTCCTCCTGAAGCCTAGAGGTTGAATAGTTTCCTCTGGTTGTAATAGATCTTTGTTCTCAGGTGTTCTGTTGTCTTGACAAGTCAAGCATTTTAAGCTTAACATTGTGAATAGGCCTTCCCCTGTCTTAGAGCTTTCTGCTCCAAAGAGTGTGCTTGCTTAAAAAAAAAAAACATTTTGAGCATGGCCGGAAGCCCACATTATCACTGTTAGCAACTGGGCCCATCACTTCCTAGAGACAGGCTTATTTTAGTACCTGTAGACAGAGTAGTGAAACACAGGTTTCAGTTTCTACTCAATTATTTCTTTACTCGCTACTCTAACCTTAAGATAAATTAATAAATGATATAGGAAAGTTTATCATTTCTAGAAAAATAATACTTAAAATGCACAATAGTTTACATTTCAAGTTTACTTACAAACATTTTTCAGAATTTTAAAATGAATTTGCAAATAAAAAATACTAATGCTTTTACCTGAAAACTTAACTATGATAAGATTAAGACATTTTATCTGTTTAAAATATGTTTAAGCATACACATTAAAATACTTATCTGTTTAAAAATTACTTTAGGATCCTGTGGCTCTATCAGACTTCCTCAGGTCTTTTCTAAGAATAAACATAAATTCTGGAGCTTAGTTGTACAGACGCCCTCTCCACCATGAGCATACCCAGGGTTATTTTCTACCTTCACTTGTCAGCAGCTCAGTTGAGCAGTCACCTTGCATATTCAATATCTTGTCTGACATGAGGACACCCAATGCAAAGAGAGAGATATCACAGATTGGTGCCACACTTCAATAAATAGAGACATTTTATTTTGCACCACACTAATTCAATCCAGTTCAGTTAACTCTTTTTTTCCCCCCATGTAAGGACAGATGAAAAAAGGCAGCCATGAATGACTGAGTTGGTCATGTGTTTGACACATCAGTGTGTGTATACAAAGCAACCATAATGGAGGGTTCAGCCTTTGGCTCTCAGATAATACCAGTGTGGGGGCCTCACTTAGCACATGGTGCAGAGTGGGGACCTGAGCTCACAGGCAAGCTCACACATGTGTGCATGCTCAGGCTTAGAGAGGGAAGGGGCTGGGCTGCTGCCTGAGTGCACTGCCCTGCCCAGCTCTGGCAGTGTAGAGAATCCCAATGATCATTAGCCCCTTCTCGCGTCCTGGAGTTTTATTTTACCTTCCTGAGCAAAAATTACTCCACACTGCTTAGTACTTTGTGATTTTGATTAAAAAAAAAATCTTTGATCTAAATGTGCTCCTTAAAAATTCTTGTGATAATACAACACCCATGCTTCTGTTATTTCTTGGTTCAACAATTTCTTTCTGACACAGGCTGCTGAGTGGATATAGTCATGATATTTTATTCCTGGGGATGAATAGAATAGAACAGAACCCCAAGTGTGGAATGTTCATAGCTTATTGAGAGGAGACCAACATTATTGGGAAACATGCTTGTTGCCTGAGGTCCTTGAGTTTATCCCTAGAAGCCTTTAGGGGATCTTAGCCTGCATGTTGTGCTACAAAGTCCTGTACTGATGCCACTGCCTAGCACTCATCACTCGTCCCGGTGTCCACAGAGCTGTCCTTTTAAACAGCCAAGCCTCTCTATCTTTCGTGGAGTCTCAAATCCTACTTTTCCCAGGAAAAAGGCCTTCTTCGGTGAATTCTGTAAGAGAGCATGACTTTCACAAACTTGCTCTAAGAATTTTGGGATACCCTACCTCTCCATCCTGTGAATGAGGTTTTATCCCATAATGAAATGAAGTTGTCCAGTTAATCCAGAGTGCTTATTGCTGGGCCTCCAGCGTTACTGTCAGTACTCACAAAGATTTGTCAAGGGGAAACAGGCAGGGGGTTGGAGTCTCAGTTCGGACAGATCTCAGAGCCAGATTCCACCAGTCAGCAGTGGAAGAATTTATAACTAATGTTATAATGTTACCTAACATCCCTTAAATTTAAAATGAAGTTATAGAAGATAAAATTTGGTACCACATGATTCTCTTGTCATGAAAATAAGTTATTTTTGAAAAAGAGTTTAAAAGAACGCAAATTACGTACCTCAAATGACCTGAGATTGTGCATTAGGCAGGCTCTTCCTGATCTTTGTTTTCTGCATTACTCCATTCATTTTCTCTCTCCACAGCAATCCTGTTTGGGAAATGCTTTTGGCATTATGGTTTTTCAGATGAAGGAACCAAGATGTAGTCAAAGTGACGTGTTAAAGGTCAGGAAGCAGCAGATACAGGGGTAGAACACTGTGTGAGTTCATCTCCCCTAGCTGCAGAGCCCTCGACTCCTCTGCTCTTGAGCACTTTGGTGTTCTGACACCCTTGCATGTAAATCATGTTACACATGGGACTGTCCACCAGTGGAGATGGGTGTAGTGGAGTGTGTTACTTGTCAGAAAACATGCCATGAGGCCATGAAGCAAGGGGACTGTCTCTCACTGGCCCTTCCATTACACTGGTTTGGACTGAGAGCTGGAGAAAGTAGAAACATCAGCAATTGCTGCCACAGTAAAACACTGCAAGTACAGGGCTGCAGGTGCAGAGCTGCAGGTACAAGGCTGCAGGTGCAGAGCTGCAGGTATAAGGCTGCAGGTGCAGGACTACAGGTGCAGAGTTGCAGGTACAAAGCTGCAGGTGCAGGGCTGCAGGTACAAGCCAGATACAGGGCTGCAGGTACAAGACAACTCAAATGATGGCCTTTGGGACTTTGTTCTTACCATTTTGTCTCTTGTCAGGGTTTTGAGGCATGGCTGGTTCTCTGATACTAGTATAGGACCTTGCAGAACACCATGCAGATGGCATACAGAGATAGGGAAATGTGGAAGCTACATAAGCCTACAGTGCTGTACTGCAGGTCTCAGCACATATCTCATGCCTGTCTGCCTAGTAACCCAGCCCCACCGCAATATTAAACTGCTTCCACGGGCTCTACTCCTGGAAAAGGTCCACAGCCAGTGCTTGTAATCTAGCTGTGAAAACCTTGAGTGTGCCCTGGCTACATAGCACATTCTCTTGATTTGTAGCCCTACATGTATCATGCCTTTTAGGGTTTGCACTGTGGGATATGATGTATACCTGTAACCAGGGCTGTGTTTCATAAAAAAATCTCCAGTGTCCACAATTTCTATAGCATGGACAAGATTTTAAAAGTCTTAGGAGTCTGTTTTTTTATGTAGTTTGCAGACAATGGAAAAATATGTCTGATAGTTAAGTCTTCTTTTTAATGTATATATGTGGAATAAAAAGACTCCCGGGAAATTAATCTGCTCCATATCTGTCCTGAGGATAAGTGCCTTAAATGCTGAGTACGATTTGTAGTGGAATAGCAGTGATGAAACGTTTACTCATCAGATGGCTTTGAAGTTGAGCTTCTCTGGGGTGGCTGCAGTCTCCTTCCTAATGGGCATGTTTCAAAGGAGAAAGTGGCTGTGGCACTCCGCAGTGATGTCCCCAAATGGACGGTTTGAAAGCTAGCTACTTAGAAATCACATTCATGACAGAAATTATTTCTGCTACTGTGGACTCATTCTCATTGACAGGGTAAGGCCCGAAAGTTAATTTTTCCAATATACTTGACATTTTAAACAAAGGTTGCTTGATTTCTCTTACTCTATAACCTTTCCAAACACTTTCTTAGCTTTCCACAGTAATATGCCAAAAGAGTTGAGGGGTGTGTGTGTGTGTGTGTGTGTGGAGAGAGAGGGACAGAGAGAATATATATGTAGAGAAAGAGAGAGAGTATATTATGAGAACTACTTTAATGAAGTATCTTACTGGTAACGTCACTATGCTTAAAGACATTTAGAAACTATGCATTTAATATTTATGGTTCCTTGATTTTGAATACTGGAGGATTTTGTTTCGGGGCTTAACCCTGCAAATGCTTTAAGGATGTTGAGTAAATACTGTTTTGCTTCTACTTCTTGACTTGAATTTCACTTACCTAAGTTAGGACTTTAGACAGACATGTTGCAGTGTGGCTTAAAATGTTTCTATTTTTCTATTTCTTATCATATAGACTGTGCCAAGTTTAACCTTTATTTTATGCTTTATTACTTAGTTTTCATATGAATCCAACAAGCAGTGAAGACCTCAGGAAAATCCCGGTAAGTTACCAAGGGGTTACAAGACCACCAGAGAGCAAGCCTGGCTTCTCTCTGGCATATTCCCCTCATGCCTCTGTCTTCCTAAACACCTCAGTGGCAGAAACAACATTGGTCAGTGTGGTGGTTTGGGGAGAAAGAAGAAAGTCAAATTGAGGCTTTGCTTCTACTGTACAAATGAGTATGGCTTCTGTATGTGCTCAGAGACAGCCCAAGCTGGTATAGTTATAATTGAACGTCTATCTAGTATATACATGTTTATTTATAACTTGTGACCTTAATGTGAAAGCTGTATGTCAGAGTCAACACTGTGGTTGTGAAAGTAGCTAACATTTGTTGTTGGGACAGGGATTGAAAAAAGAGCAAAGCTGCTTGCTAATATTCAGTAGGAAAGCAGCATGCTAAGAGACCGGAGTTTATCAGGAAAGGCTTTGGAAAGACAAAAGCCTCAGAATACCTGTCTTCCAAGTCAGACCAAAACCAGATCTTTCCCAGGATTGGCAGCAGTCAGCTAGATAAATGAATGTGTGTAGTTTGAAAGATTTGCTGAGATAGCTTAACTTTGTGTCATTGTTACCTAAAGTTCTGGATTGTATAGAAGTATTCAGTTACATCTGAGTCCTCTTAAATTTGTTGACATGTAGAATAAATCACTTTACAAAAATACAGGCAGATGTTCTTGGAGGAAAACTACGTTCTCACTGAATAACAGAAAGAGGCCAGTGGCTGTTGTTTCAACTATCTATCTTTAATATGTGTGATCCAGATGTATTTAATTTTTTTCTAGCAATTGTATATCACAATTTCTAGTACATGTTTGTCTAAAGTCAAAGTTTTAAGTGCAGTTGTCTGTCTAAAGAATTGTAGAAGACTCTGTGGATGCATGGGACTTTAGAGAATGCTTTTGCTGTTCTATGTAAATGATTTCTAAGTTTTGATGTTTTATAAGTATTTGTCTTTATAATGTGGCAGTCTCAAAGCAATGTCAGACTATATGAAGTCAGTGTTTGATCAAATAGTGAAATGAATTCTACCAGCTGTTACTTAATCTCAAACAAAATGCAACATCAAAAATTGATTTAATATGTAGCTATTGTTTATTAAGTAACCTTAATTACAATTTCCGTGTGCTTGTAGATGTACTTTTCCAAATCTTATAATTTATCAGTGTTAAAACATCCTTAGAAATCTTTAAAGAAATAAAATGTGAAAATTGTTTTAGTTCAGGGATTTAAAGGTGATAACAGAATCCTTGATGTGTGATTGTTTTTCTCTGGAATCTAACTATTCTAAATGACAGTTAAAAGATTACTAGGTGTTGCTAATGTACTGCAAGATACAATTAAGAGGAGAAAGAATCCTTACAGACGAGTTTTCAGAAGAAGTTATTTGAACAATTTTTATGTTGAAGATTACAAGATGTTTGAAGTAATTTACATGAAGTTTTCCAGTAATAGACATCCAGCAAGTTATTTTCTCTCCTTCTGGAGGGAGTATTGTGTAATTAGGTTTGTATGTCGGCTATGCTGGTGCCAACACCTGTCTGTGGAGGCGCAGTGTTTAGGCAGGAGCAGTAGCCAGTTGAAAGGGCAGTGTGAGCTCTTTAAGGCCTAATTAAGAACTGAAAGGGAGATGAAGAGAGGAAGACAAAGGATGTGAAAGTAGCTGAGATGATGTTCCCAGAGCAGAGTCCTCATTACACCATAATGAGATGATCTGAGAACGCCAGCCTTCATCTCCTCCCTCTCTCCTCCAGTTGCCTTGGATGTCAGTTAGGACCCCACCAATATTTGGTTACCAGGGTAACCTTTCTTTAAATCTTCAGTTATTTTGAGTCTTGATAATTTGCTTTTGTCTGAATTTAAATATTGTAATAATATATATGTATATGTGGATATATATGTGTATATGTATATATATTTTTTTTCCTAGTTTAAAAGGCTAGATTGTGTGTAAGGTAAAAATAGCTAATACATCTGAGAATCTTCCACATGAGTCTTATTATTTAAAATTCTGGTTTAAAACTTCATGAAGGATTATTCCTCTCTTACCCAGTCCATCTTTGTGTCTGTATAAGGGACTTTACTTTTAGCAGATGTGAAGTAGAAAAGAAGAATTGTGAAAGAAAAGAGACAAGAAAAAGTTATATTAAATTTTAAAACAGGAAAACATCTTTAAAATGTGTACTGTCTGTGAAGTGTGGGACCAAAATACTGAATTTATGGCAGCCCCATTGTGGGCTCTGTTCTGAGGTTGGAGTTTTCAGTTTTCCCTGAATATACCTTTTGAAGAATTTTTTTTGTATTTTCTTGAGAGTTTCCCTCTTTAAACAAACTAATTTTTTATAACCAGGAAACATTTTTTAACATCATTTATATTAGTTAATATTAGTTTTATTATTTCCTTTGACATTATAAATGTGTATGAGTGTATTAATATGTTGGTTTAGGAACTATATACCTAAAATTAGAAAATTTGTTTGGTTCTCAAAAGTAATTAAAATCTGGAGCCAAGTCTGAGCTATATTAATCATTTTTATTTTTTCCCAGAGTATAGTTTATGGTACATGTGTCTTTAAGATATTTCCCTGTTCAGAAATCTGATGCTGAATTTTGGGTAAAATTTCCACCTATAAAGAAGAAAGAACGTTATTAAGAATAGAAATGTATTTCTAGGAAGGAGGCTGTGATGAGAAAGGTAAAGAGTATGTTGTATCCTGTTTGTTTGGCTGTAAAGTATTAAACAGTATTCCAAAATATTAGGTAATCTTACAAGACTGAGATGATTCCTATCATGGCATTCAGACTACTTATGTCATAATGGGATTTTTTGAGCATGTTATTTATCTTCATTTTTTAAGATAAATGTTAAAATATTAGCTACATTAGCCAGTGTGATCGATACAGGTATTAACCATGTGATTTTTAAATGTATGACATCTTATAATTTGAAATTTGAAAAATCATTTAATTTACATATAATTTGATTAAAATTAGAGAATCTGAATAGATGCAGTTATGTTAAGTTCATTAAAAGAATAAAAGCAGACAACCTTTAAGTAACATAACCCATTTAGTTAGCTTTCATGACCCCCGTGATTCTTATATTTTTTCCAGTAAATATTTTGTTAGAAAAGTAAAATCACATTAGTTTGACTTTATTATTTTAAAAATACAGTTCAGAAAAGAAAATCACTCAATAGATAACAGGATTGAAAGGGTGGGAGGACATGTCTTATCAGATAAAGGAGGCCACAGTCAGCCTGATTCCTGCCTCGTTCTTATACAATATTATTTGTGCTAAAGTACAAAGGTTAGCTTGTTTCTGACAAATTAAGAACTCTATAGTTTGTCTTGTCTTTACTATAGAAAAATGCATAGTACAGTGTATATTTTATGAGAACATAGTTAATTTATAATATAACTCTAAACAACTAGTGACCAACGCATTATTTTATAGGCTTAACTGATCCAAGAGGGAAGGTAGAAACCAGAACTTAGCTCTAAAATTATCCATATGGCATTAAGAGCAACATTTGAAATGTTGGGGCACAAGTAATTTAATTAAAAATTTTTCAACTTTTTCTATTTGCTAATTGAAAAACTAAGTTGTTTAAAGTATATCTCACAGAATTTAAATTCACTTTCTTAAATATTGTGTTTATTCGGTTAAAGTAAGCATATAATAAATTTCAAAATCTAGTAAAAGATTTCTTTCTTTCTTTCTTTCTTTCTTTCTTTCTTTCTTTATTTATTTATTTAGGTTTTTCGAGAGACATGGTTTCTCTGTGTAGCCCTGGCTGTCCTAGAACTTTAGGCTGGCCATGAACTCAGAAATCTGCCTGCCTCTGCCTCCCAAGTGCTGGGATTAAAGGCGTGCGCCACCACTGCCCAGCTTTTATTTTCTTGTTTGAGGTCTTGGGAAGCATTGTTTTAAAAGTGGTACCATTTTAAATTAACATTTATTAAATGTTAAAAATCCTTTGCATATTGTTGTTGTGGTACTATAGAGACTGTTAAGGTTTTTAAAGCACCCAAATTGATATTTTCAGTATTTAAGTAGCTCTGGAAGTAACCTCTGCTCTCCCAAGTGACATTATCCCTAGTTCCCAGGTTAGTTGCCTAGAAGATTGCCTCGAAGGTAGTTCTGCTTAAAGAAAAGCTAAGAAGTGATCCGCTTCTGCTTAGAAACCTTCAATGGTTTATTTTCCTTAGGACAAGGCTACAAATCCTCAAAGATGATTCTGCTATGCTTGATGGTGCGGTAGGAGTCACAGAGCCTCTTCTCTCAGACTTGTTTTCTGGTCATGCCTCCCTGGCCTGTGACAGGCCACTGGACCATGAGCCCTGGTTTGCTAATTGACCCCACTGCCAGTTTCTGCCTGGAGATTGTGAAACCTGTTGCAAGCTGTTACTACCCAAACTCTGAAGCCTGGAGTATGGGAGACAGTTTTTAGTCTGAAGTTTGTACATCCTCGAGGAAGGGACATTGGAAGGACTGGGGTGTCAATCTAGTTTCTGCCCTGGGGTCTTGCAGTAGAAGCGTATAGTGAAGAGCCAGATACACAACACAGTCAAAGTAGATGCTGACAATGGGAGAGATATATAATTTCTATGGGAACAAGAGTCTTTCTGCATTCCTCTGGCCTTAACATTTCAGTTAATTTTTCTTAAAGCAAAATGGAAGTGTTTGACAGGAAGTGATGCAAATCATCCTAAATTGTTGGGTTTAAGGATAGAACTATGTTTTAAAGGCATAGAATATGCTATTTTTATCTAGACATTTACATATTAGAAATGTAAATTCCAGGGCATTGAAATCTAGGGAAATATTAATGGCCCATCTTCATCGTCACAAGGTGTTTTCTTTATATTTCAGTGTCACAACACTATTAGAATCAAACAAGTTGAATCAAGACCATCTTTTGGTTGCATTTATGCTTTTGTTTGATTTTTTTTAACTACTTGAATACCATTAGCTAGGTAAATAAGTCAGATAAGAGGATAAATCACTGTCCTGATCATAAGTACTAATATGGCTGTAGCTGAGCTCTCAGCTTCTTGATAGCATGCATTACTCAGGAAGACTCAGCTTACATTGTGGTCATCTAAGGCAAAAGCCATACCTGTGAATGGAGCTCCTTGGTCTAGCTCCAGGAGCCTTTCACCATTCTTAGCAAGTTAGAGAATCAGCCTGGCATTTCTATTTCTCATAGCCATCATCAATAAAAGCCCAGATGGAAGTGTGAGTCCACATTTAGAGGAAGCAGTTCTGTGAGGACAGTGTCCATATGTGCAGTTTTCTATAGCTTCTTGGCAGTCCCTTGACTAGATTCCTACAGGCATTTAGTTTTAATCTATTTCATTATATTAACTAACTTGTTTGAAACTATAGAGCATGTCTTATCCAGCCCACTCTGGTATGCTGGGGATGGAACCTAGGGTCTTCTGCATGCTAAGCAAGTGCTCTACCACTGAGCCATACATACCCTCAGCACTCATGCTGTGGTTTAGTTCTCACTGATACACACCGTCTCTGGCTCTAGGAAGTTGTTCCAATGTAAGGAGTTTCAGGTACATGTTGAATCAGGATATGGTCTGTCTGCCCTCCTTCCTGCCAGGGACTGAGCAGCACCCAGCTACAATTAGAAACTTTATCAGCTTCAGCAAAGCCAAAAGGTGGAATTCTGAGTAGCCTTTAATGTATGTGTCTGTGTCCTGCCTGCTAAAGCAAATCTGCATCTCATTCCAGGACAACAATCCTTTCGATGCCACGGCTGGGTACCGAAGTCTGACCTACGAAGAGGTGCTGCAGGAGCTGGTGAAGCACAAAGAACTCCTTCGGAGGAAGGACACCCACATCCGAGAGCTAGAGGACTACATTGACAATCTCCTTGTCAGGGTGATGGAAGAGACACCTAGCATCCTGCGAGTGCCCTACGAGCCATCCAGGAAAGCTGGCAAGTTCACCAATAGCTAGTGGGAGTCAAGAGGACTATTCATAACTGGGAAGAGAGAGGGAAAGAGAGGGAGAGAGAAAAAAAGAGAGAGGGAGAGAGAGAGAAAAAAGGAGCAGGAAGGGAAGAAGTATGCATTACTGGAAAAGACAGCACAGTCAGGCTTTACCTCCTCCCCTCTGTCATTGGGAACAGTTGTTAGCCCTGTTCATCCTCACAGGTATTATCAAAAGTAACCTTTGGAGTGGGTAAAATAATCTAAACTCTTAAACCGAAAATGAGCCATGCCTTGATGAAGTTATCTCGCATCACTTGGGTGCTGGTGCTGGACCCCTGTCTGCCATAGGCCTGGAACTATCTTCAGCAGCCCATGAGTTATTCCTCAGGAATAGATTCCATAAAGCAGAGTCGATACTGTTGTTGGATTCTCAGTAGTCAGTCTGTAGACACACTCAGTATCAGGAACACTGCTCACTATAAACAGACACACTCAGTGTCAAAACACTGCTCATTATAAACACTACTGAAAAAAAAAAAAGTTCCTCATACATGACTATGTATGTTCGCGTGTTTCTGTGTATAAAGTACATGCATATACCTCATATACACGTGTGTTTTTAAGACATTTAAAAACAAGTGGTTGCCTCTAAGGTTAGGATATCAATCTCATAGTTTAAAATGTGCTTTTGCAGAATATACCCAGGATCACTTCTCACCAGTGCCACCCCACCTCTGTGGAAAAGCTACTTTGACCTATTCCTGATTCTCTGAACTCTGATTTTGAAGGGATTCACTACTTCTAACTTTATCCCTGATAACTGTCCCCCCCACACACACACACAAAAAGTGAAGATCTCAAGTCTCTTTTCAAGGAATGCAAAAACTTAGAGCTCTTTATTCTTTTTGTAGAAGTATGGATGTCTTTAGCCAGTGCTCTCCTGGTATTTGAGTTTATGGGAAGTGGGAGCAGGAGATAGGGCAGTACAGTTTGTCCTACTGTGTATCCTGAGCAGAGACAACTGTGCAGAGTTACATCTGAAAATAAGCTCTGCATGGGGTGATAACCCAAGACAACAGACAGTTCTAGGGATGAAGGTTGGGCTTAGTTTCAATCTCATCATTAATAGAACAGATGGTTGCCTTTGAGCCCTGAACCAAAGACTCATCGCGACCATGGGTGTTGAGAGCAGGTCTCTACCAACATACAGCATGAGGCAACCCATGTCGACCCTTGAGGATTGATGTCACACACTATGGGGTCTTTGTTTAAACCTGCCTCCCTAGAATGGTAGTTTTCTTTGGATTAGCTTTCTGTATTTGTATAAAGTTATTCTAAAATTTAAAGTGAAAAGCGATGAGATAAGAATATTGCAGATCTTCTGCTGGTATTTCAACCTTTCAGATTTACACTCTGAAGTAGACAGTCTTTCTGAATTGAGGATGTAAAGACTGGCTGCATACAGAAGCTGGGGCCGGGTGCATTCCGTACCCGTGTAGTGAGGTACATTTTCCTGATTATTATCTCTAGTAAGACTTCACTAAAAGTCAAATGAAAGCAGAGATTATAGTTTTGCTGAATTTCGTATTCAGCAAAATCCCTTGTTATCTATATTTTTCTGAGTTTCTGTGGTTTTCTAGAAAACATGGGTTTTGAAGTGAATTTTTCCCCAAATATAAACTTCAGTACTTTTCTAAAATTAAAATAGAGGAGGAAAAATGGAGTTTTACAATCACTTTTTCTTCCATTTAATTAATAATTGAAGTGATTCTGTAATAAACTTCAAAGTCTAAGGTAGATTTGATTTTTCCCATGTGAGATTTTGGTAAATATTTTTTGTTTAAAATGGTGCCATTTAAAATGGACATTTATTAGATGTCATCAAATTCTTAGCGTATTTTGATCATGGCATTGCTGAGACTACAACTTCTTAAAACACCCAATCCATGTATTTAGTGTTACGCCAGCTGTCTGCAGGTACAGCAACGTGTTAGCTAAGCATGTCCTTTCTAGAGTCTCAGTCCAGTAGAGACCTGAGCTGAGCTGTCTGTTGCTTTTGTCCTCGGGATAAGTTTCCCATAAATCTCATCTAGAAAGCATGGTTCAAATGCCTTTGTTCCTTTTTATGAGAAGTAAGTCGTAAGGCACAGTTTTGCCTCCATTAGAATCTGTGTACTCGGATTCAACAGCCCTTACTGACTGGCCAGACTGAGTGGGTATTTGCTTCTCAGAATCTGAAGTGAAGCTTTGTCCAAGGACAGTCTGGTAAGCAGTGAGATTATCTGAGACATAATTGTTATTGCTAAATAAAAACAAAAGTCTGAGACAAACAAAAATTCTGCATTTACACTCTGGAAAATGTTGTGTTCTAGTGGTAAGAGTTTCATTCATAAACTTAATGTTATCATTAGTCGACATAACAGACTTACAAGTAAAACAAGTACCAGAGAACATAGTATGTGGCAGTGTCTAAGCACATGTGCGAGCTGGGCACTGTAGAAAGAAGGCCAGAAAGACACTTGCTTTACCTTCCAAGTGAAACACGGAGTATTCCAGTGATTTATTTTTGTATTAACTTAGAGGTGGAAATAAAAATGTATATTTCAGTAAACAGTGCATGCACAATAGATTTTTAAGAATGTTTTATTTCTGATTTTAGCCTAAAAATACATACTCAAAACACTTCTACCAACAAGACTTTTTAAAATCACAGAATCAAGCCTGATTTAATTTAACACACTGTTACATAATTAAACTATTTCTTAAAACAACAACAGCAACAACAGTATTTTACAAGCAGTCTTGTCAGTTCTAAACTCAGCTTGACAGTATTACCACACAGCCCTGCCTCTGGGACTTCAAGTGTCATTCCTTAAGCACCAAGGTCATTGCTTAGAGTTGTACATAAGGTACCATGTAACCCGCTCATGGTAAGTGTTGGAAGCATTGCGTTTTGCTGCTCTGTTCTGCATTGACCCCAGTTTTGCCCTCCTCCCATGAATGTAGTATTATTCATAGATTATACATAACTACATGTATTGCTTTTGGCAGTAAATCAAGTTCTAGTTGTAATTTTCCAGCTGTGAAAATGTTGCCTTGTATTTAAAATGGTTTCACGAGTGGAAACCTAAGTAAATAAGCTCATTAGTGACAGACCTGCTTCTTCATGTCCCCCTTTCCCACCTCCCCACTCCTCCTGCATCCTACTTCCCATCCCAATGTGAGTGCTTATTCTTAACAAGGAGAATCTTTAAAAGTGAGAAATAAAAAGGAAAGACCTGCTATGTCTAAGTATCTATAGTAACTTTTACACTAAGCTTTTATTTTCCCCTAAAAAAAAAAAAAAAAAAAAGGCGGCTTACCCTGAATTAGAAAAGCAGGCTGAGACTCTTTGCTGTCTGTGCCGTCGTCTATCTCTAGGTGCAGTAGGTGTCACTCGTGTGTGTGGATGAAGTGTGAGCATGCCCAGTCATGTGATCTCTTCTCAGAGGGAAGGACTGCACTGTAAGCTTGTGGTGCTATTGGAGAGGGTCTGTCAGCACATACCGAAAGCCCCCATTTTCACAGATTTATAACTTTAATAATCCAGATGCTGTCCTTGGAGGTATTTAATATGCAATAGGTAGCACCTTTACTAATTAATCTACATATGAAGGGCTTCCTGGTGTATTTAATAAGATGTGTAGAAGCTCTTCAAGCATTAAACTAAAGTTGACGTTTTATTTCATTTACTTTTCTCTGTCAAAAAATATCAACCACTTACAATGGAATTGAAGTCTGTTACCTAATGGTATTTGGTATTTTAATTTTTGAAGCTTCTAGATTGTTTGTGTTGTGAGGTACAAAATATGCTGCAGATCTAGAAATGTATGTTCTTAGCAAGTATTTGAATGATGTAAGCATTATTTATAATTGAAGAGTACTACCCCTACGTTCTTAAGTAAATGCTTAGTAACTCATATACATTTTTGCAGGTACAAAAATATATAAACATTGTATAATGTGACAGTTGTATAATTTATGTAATCTGATGCATGAGTCAGAATTTTTATATATGATAATTGATTTGTTATAGTTGATTAAAGTGTTTAAACTTAATCCAGTCATCAGAATTTCTTATTGTAGATAAAGCTGTTCCCATTGTGCATTTCTATAGACATCTTTATTGTCTCTTGATAATGAGACAGATTGTGTTAGAACATGTGTTCAGTAAGGCCTCTTGTAGAGAATATGGTCCTGAAGAGTCATGCAGACGTGAAGTATCTTTTCTGCTAATTTTGGGGGGGGGGGGGGGGTAGGGGAGGTGGGATTGTGTGTGTAAGGGAGAGAGAGTGAGAGCACATGCACATGTGCATAGGTATGCATGTGTGCAGGTCTTTCCCTTCTCTCCTGAGGGGCATGCTAAGATCACAGACCCTTACAGCATTTACCTGGAATCTGAGGATCAGACTCAGGCTATCAGACTTATATAGCAATCCTTTTTATCCCTGAGCCATCTACCCAGCCCCAGAAAAGTTTCTAAGAACTTAAAGGCAAGCTTTCTTCAGCACATGTGGAGATACATATGCTCTGCTGTGAGACTTGCTCCCAGAGGACCAGTATCTAAAATGAGGTGGAAAATGCCTTATGCATGCTGGCACTCGGGCTGAGGCCATGGCAAGAGCTTTCTTCTGTGTCACTTCACTGTTCACAACTCAGGCAAAAAGGACACAAGTTTCTGGAGGAAATTGTAGTCAAGGAAGAGTAAGATGGGGTTGGCAAACACCTGGAGTTTCCAACTACTTACCTTCCATTTACGGCTGAGGCCACACATGTCCACAGCTCTCATCATGGCCACCCAAACATACCTGTTCATCTGAAGTTCCATCTGAGAGAGACTGGCTATCATACCTGTAACTGCACATGTGTGTCTGAACATGCAGATGGCAGTACATCCAGTACTTCTGTTGCTGTAGAACCTAGAGTCCAGACTCTGAGATACAGTCCACGTGTATTCCTAGATGTCAGTCGGCCCTTCTGGAGTAAGAGCTTTCTCTACAGACCCTCGTATCCTCCTACCTTCTGATGGTTCTTGGTTTTGCAGGGTCTTTAACCTGCCCCTTCCTTCTAGGGTGTGTTCTTTCCTATCTGTTTTCCTGCTAACTAGCTAAGCCTAGCCTAGTCTTTCTCTCTCTCTGCAGAGACAAAGGCATTTGAGGGCAGTTTGTGAGCCAAAGCCAAGGGGCATGAAGGTGGTCATTTGTCAAGACAGTTCCTATCCCAGAAATGTATTTGTTCACATGGGCTTATGATCCAAATGCCTAGCACTTTATACTTTTCCCAAATAATCTTGTATAATAAATGTTCACACTTTCATCTTTCTGCGGATATGCAGTTGCTTACAATTAATTATTTGAACCCAAGGTGCTTAATTTTCTAATACTTCTTACACAGTAAAATTGTATGCCTAAATGTCCATTGCTTTTATCACTTGGTAGTCCCACCACTTGCCGGGATTCATGGCAGAAAACAAGATTGAAGATTTCTTAGGGGTTTTCAACTCTGGTGCATGGTGGTCAAATTCAAGATAATGTCTGGATAATACTATCAATACCAAAATTGGTGGTTCTCTTTTTAAAAGCATAACAAAGATTTGGCTGTTGTCATTTTACTCTAATTCTTCCTTACTCTTGTTACAGTAGAAGAGTAGGAGACTGCAAGCTCACCCAATGTTCTCAGGGGTGCCTTGAGCACAGTACAGTGTCTCTCTCTACACACATTAGGGCCATGCAACTGTGATACATAGCAGCTGTTAAGAGTTCAAAGATCACAGAGACAAAGACAAACTGAAACCACTTTTCAGAAACCAGCTCCAGAGCACAGGTGCCTGTTGTTAGATCCCTGGGCTGGGGTGACAGATGGTGGTGACCTCCTGGCATAGATGGTGAAACTCAGGACCGTCACTTAAGAGCTAAGCCGTCTATCCATTTAATATTTTTGAAACATGTTAGCTATTTAAAATTCTACCCTACTTTTGGATCTACTCAGATGAGCAAAGATGGCCGAGGTGCATCATTGATGTTCGCAGATTGTCTCTGGAACAGCATCTGGAAAGTTAATAGTATGGATTCCCAGACCCTTCCCAAGTCTTAAAAAGAGTCCTATGTGAAATCAAAGATACTGCCATAGGAAAGAACACAGGATGCAGCCCACATGCAGTGTGGTAGGAACATGTGTTACATGTATAAAAGTCCAAAATGCACTAAAGTGAGTGGCTAGCTAGCTGGAACATTTAGGAGAGAACTCTGCTGAATGGCTACTTCCCAGCCTTGTGATGGTCACTGTATTTTGTCAAAAACCTGTTCATTAAAAAAAAAAAAAATCTGCTCTTTTTGTTATCAAAACTGAGTTGAGAGCCAGAGAGATGGCTTAGCAGGCAAAAGTACTTGCCACCAGGCAAGATGACCTGAGTTCAGTATCCAGGGTGCACAGGTGGAAGGAGAGATCTGGCTTCTTCAGGTTGCCCTCTGGCTTTCACACATGTGCTGTGGTGTGTGTACACACACCCATACAAGTTAGTAGATAAAATCAAAGGTTAAAACTGAGTTTAAATCTCTTTCAATAGAAATACAGAATGAAGTTTATAAGTCTTATCAGAAGAAAAGGTGGTTATGTACTATCTTATAGAAGGGTAATATGAAGCCACATCTGACAGAGAATGCCTTTGTACATTTATTCATTATAGTAATGTTGATGACATTAACTGAAATATACTCAGAGAGTTCCTGTGTTCACTTCAGGTAAGCTGACCCTTGGATGACAACTTTGGTGTCCTTGTCAGACTCATCCCTCATGGAAACCTAATATTAGGGATCTGTACTAGAGTTAGAAAGTTCCATTTGACCTGGAGCTGCAGCCTCTTTCAAAAGCTTTTGCTTAAGAACACAGTGGGCTTGGGCCCAGTTTATTACGTTCCTAGTTATGAAGGAGGTCTTATGGAGAATACAGATAAAATCCTGGGAGTTGAATAGAGAAAAACTGGACCTAATTCAAGGTAAAATTGATTGTCAGCTTTAGATTAATAAAGGTTATATTACAGGGAACCCTACCAAAAGATACCTCTTTTAAAGGGATAATTCATTCCAATGAGCAGTTAGCTAATCCTTTAGTATCATTTAGTGTTTCTATGTTTACATTTTGATTTTTATTAATGTGCTGCTATTAAACATCTTTCATGATTTAAAAGCTGTAAAATATTTTAATCTGTGATGCATTTGTTTACAAAGCCAACCACTTAATTCTATATAATACATAGCACTTGAAACCATCTGTTAGGAACATTTGAAGACTTCAGTGCACATTGTGAAGATGTATACAACAAAGGAGAGACAAAATATGAAATATTCAGGCTATGTTTGTGATGGAGTAAAAACATGTATTTTAAGTTTGAAAACATTGCAGTCTGAAATTTGACAAAGAGGCTTTCCAGAATGAAGCACTTTTCTAATTTCAGGCAAGTGTCAAACTGACATTTTAGGAGCTGGGGAGATGACTTTGTGAATAAATGTTCTTGGTGCACAGCATGAGTTCAGTTCCCCAGTGCTGATGTAAGTGTGGTCATGCACAAGCCTGTGCTGTGGAGGGTGGAGACAGAAGGACCCAGTGTCCTTCTCTGGCCTCTTGCACACGCATTGGAGAGTTTAACTTGAATGTACAAATGCCATTTATTTTAACTGATTTGATGTAAAAATATTGACATCAATATGAACTAGTATACTTCTGAGAGTTTTTGCTTCAGTGAGAGGTTTTAGAAACTGTCCCATGAGGATCACTTGAAGTTGCTGCTGTGAAGCCAAGAGGGAAGCTGTGGTGAGGGGTGTCATCCTGGGAGGCAAAGCACCATGTGTCCTTTGTAGTCTTGCAAATGCTAATTTGGGCAACACACTCACATACATAAAACAAAATTATCTAAAACATGTAAAAAGGAATCCAGGAAGGCAGTGCTGAAGGTGATTCTGTGACAGAAACTACAGTCTTCCAGGAGCTCTGTGGTTTACTGAGACCAAACTGGAGCCGTGCATATACCATCCTGGTAGAAGTTTTATGTATGTGAGTATTCTGCCTACATACTATGACTCACTATATGGGATTATGAGCCTCAAAGGTTACTTTAACCCTATTGCAGACAGACACTATGAGCTATGTCTTTGCTCTAAATTAAGAAGATAGGAAAGTTAACACCATGGGTGAGTTCACAGAGTAACCTTGTGAAAAACTAGTATCTCTCTTTTTCTCTTTCTCTTCTTCCCTCTCTCCTTCCTTCTCTCCCTCCTTCCCCCTTCCTCTTCCCCTCCTCTATCTCTGTCCATATGTGTATCCATATGTGGATGAGGCCAGAGGTCGACATCAGGAGTCTTCCCCAATTCACTTCAACCTTATGTTTTGAGACAGGGTCTTTCAGTGAACCTGGATCTCATCAGTTCAGCTATACTGGCTGGCTAGGCATGACTCAGAAATCGTCCTGTCTCTGCTGCCCCATTGTTGAGATTGCAGACACAGGCCAAGCACACAGCTTTTTTACATGGCTACTAGGGATTGAAACCATGCTTGCCTGGCAAGCACATTACCAACGTAGTTATCTACCCTACCCTGAAAACTGAAGTTTTCTAAGCCACGAGAAACACCTGTATTCACCCCTTCCAACCAGGAGTAGTTCTCAGAAGACCTGCCCCACCCACATGGACTCACTTCCTCACCTTGATGAACTGTAAGCTATCAGGATAACTTTTACCAGGATGCACGACTCCAGTTTGGTCTCCAGTAAACCACAGAGCTCCTGGAGAACTGCAGTTTCTGTCACAGAATCACCTTTAGCACTGCCTTCCTGGATTCCTCTTTACATGTTTTAGATTCTTTTGTTTTATGTATGCGAGTGTTTTGCCTACGTTCATGTACATTTACCACATGCATGAAATACCATGGAGGCCAGCAGAAGGCATAGGATCTGGAACTGGGGTTATGCATGACTGTGAGCCACCATATAGGTGTTGCAAACAGAATTCAGATCCTCTGTAAGAGCAACAAGCACTCTTACCCCCTGAGTCATCTCTTAAGTGCTTTTAATCCTCTGTTCTAGTGCTGGTCTGTTGCCAGACCACTTTAGAATTAAACACAGTTGGGTTTTTTTTTTTTTTTTTTTTGGTTTTTGTTTTGTTTTGTTTTGTTTTACAGTGTCTACTACTTACTAGTCTCACAGTAGCACTGTGACCACTCATGGATGTTACACAAAGCACATTTCCTTGTCAAAACTATAGCAAGAACACAGTAGTTTACAATATGTTAACCTGCTACTGGCTGTTCCAGACCTATCATTATGCTAGGATATAATTCAAATTATCTTACCCTTACCTCCCATTTTTTTATCAGTATTATTAAAGACCCTTTAAGTGCTTATTACTTCCTACCCAAGATAATTTGCAGCTCTCCCTTCTCTTGACTCCCTTGGATTGATCATTTTGTTATTGAATCAACCTCACCCAAAGGCCTTCGTCCTTGAGGAAGTGTGTGATACATTGAATCAAAGTCACCCAAGTCCACAGTCTGGTTTTATGTTTACACTTCCTGCTGACTGAATGGGCTTCCCTATCTGCATGTCTGAATGGCAAGTTTTTATATTTTGTTGTTTTAACAACTTTTTGTATTTTCACACACATTTGTCATCATTTTGAACTGTGTACAGTTACAAGTCTTTGGCTCCCTAGAACTAACATTTAGGAATCCCACACTTTGTTCATCTCCAGCAAAGTCAAATCTTACATGCTTATTTGGGTTTAATACGATTCTTTTGAAACTCGGAATTCCTGGCAAGTGGGAGAGTTGAGTTCAGTCTTTGGATTTCTAACATGAACTCCTAGTGTGGGGTCCATATTTAAAAACTTGCTGGATGAATGACAGTTATTAAGATCTCTATGGTTGCTATGAGTCTGTTTTAAAATAGTTTTGTTATAATGGAACACCCTCTGAAATGAGTAAAAATAAGAGACGGTGGGGATTCACACAAAGAGGCAAATGATTGATGTGAAAACATTGCCAGGGTGCACTGCAAACAGGTAGAACTACTCAGTTCAGAATCCAGCCTCAGGGGTTCAAGCTTTGATGGACATGCCCAGCTTCCTAGGATTCCCTTGTTTTGGTGACTGCATCCTGCTCCCTGACATCCTGAACAGAAGGAGACTCCTGCTCACCTTTGTCACCATGCTCAAAGGCTGCAAGTTGCCTCCCTGGTACTCAGTAAGTGCATGTTTGAGAAGAGAGAGGATCGAAGGGTAAAGTGGCTTGTTCTTTGGAACACCGTGTAAGGAATGTAGGTCTTTGGTTTTTGGTTTGTTTGTTTGTTTGCTTGTTTTTTGTATGTGATTTGGATAGTTGTGTACTGGGATTTTAATTGTCTACATTTTAAAATACTGAAGCCGTAGTTATTATACAGCATTCTCCATTGTCCTTGATGAGGGGAGGAGCCCCCATTTTAGTTGGATTTATATTTGAAATCAGGGAGAAAGAAAGAAGTCTTGAAGGGTCCCCAATTGAAACAGGAAGAGTGTGGATGCACTCTTTTGAAGAGCCCTCACAGAAACGCTAAATAGAAAATTTGGAATTACAATATGATACAAAGCAAACTTGTTGCTTTGGTGAGAATTCCAGGCAACCTAGACTTTCTGATTGAAGTATCTTATTTCATATACATGTCCTTTCTTGACAAGGTAGGAAGAATGTTCTCATAAAACTCAGCTTGATATGGCAAATATATTGGGCTTTTAGTGTTAATGATCAGTCGGCAGTTACTGTTGTGCCATGAAAGATGATGAGAGTTCATTTATCTCTTTGCTCCATGCATCAGTCTCTTCCAGTGTCCATCTGTCCTTCCTTTTCCCGTCTTTCCCTTCACTCAGATGTATGTGTTAAGAAGTTGCTTTGTACAAGGCATTTTTTGTAATATTTAACAATGCAGAATGGAAAGATAGTAAGAGGAAATCGTTCCAGGACCATCTTTCCTCTCTCTGTGTTCATGTGCTTGAGTGTGAAAGCCCATGTGGAGCTCACAAGACAACCTTGAGTGTCAATCTTTGCTTTCCACCTTCTGTGAGAGGAAGTACCTTTGTTTCATACAGCTATCTTCACCCAGTTAGCTGTCTTGTCAGTGTCTGGAGATTCTCCTTTTCCTTTTTTTCCCATCCCATTCTAAGATGCTGGGATTACTACTGCATCAAGCTTCACATGGGTTCTGGTAATCTGAACTCGACTCCTAATTCTTTCATGGCAGACACTTTACCCATTGAACCATCTCCCCAGAAGCAGTTTTTAATCTTCTAAGGATAACTCCATTTAAGATAACCAGGTGGCATGTACTTACAGCAGCACCAGTCTGTGGAAATGGCATGTTCCATCATGAGAGGCCTACACTCCATGGTGTCTCTACAATGAGTTCATGATAAGACATTTGTAGCATGATGATCTCATTTTCAGTTTTTCCATGGTTCTTAATTAGATGCGTCTTTAATTTTTTTAAGAGGTAAAGTTGAACACTAGAAGATATTTCTAGTCAAGACTTAAAAGATACCAAATCCCATAATTTCAGCAATGTTCACTGGCTTGTGATTTTTCTGTAAGACAGAGATTTTTCAGGGGAAAAAATGAGTGAAAGGATTGTTTGTGTAAGAAAACACTAACATTTGTAACACAGGAATTCTTTGGTTTGGACAAAACAAGCAAACAACAACAAAACAAATACCAAGTGATTGAGTAGATTCTGCGATGTAATAGAAAGAAAAATTCTCTAAAGGTTGCTTCCAAAGTCAGAAACACCAGTGGAAAAGTTTCATACATAAGAACTAACAAGGCCTTAGTCTATGTATTTATTGAGAGTAAACTGTTTATTGATCTTCCTTCCACAAGCCAATTTACCTTTGGGAAATGAAAAACTGACAGCAAATTAGTGGAAAAAGATGCATTTGTCAAGAATCTTGAGGTCACTGAATGCCACTTGGAAAGTATAGCTGTCTCCTGAGAGGCTCTGACAGTACCTGACTAATACAGATGTAGAGGCTCACAGCCATCCATTGAACTGAGTACACGGTCCCCAATGAAGGAGCTAGAGAAAGGTTCTATGGAGCTGAAGGGTTTGCAGCCCCTTAGGACGAACAACAATATGAACTAACTAGCACCCTCAGAGCACCCAGGGACTCAACCACCAACCAAGGACTATACATGGTGGGACTGATTGTTCTGGCATGTGTATAGTAGAGGATTGCAAATTCGATCATCAATAGGAGGAGAGGACCTCGGCCTTGTGAAGGTTCTGTGCCCCAGTGTAGGGGAATGCCAGGGCTAATAAGTGGGAGAGGGTGGGGTGGCAGGCATGGGGAGTGGGGAGGCAACAGGGGTTTGTTCTTGTTGTTTTTCTTTGTCTGTTTGTTTGTTTTTTGGAGGGGAAACAGGGAAAGGAGAAATTTACATGTAAATAAAGAAAATATCTAATAAAAAATATATATAAAAAATAAAATAAAATTCCCACCTCAGTCTTTGTATCAAAGTAGTTCTATAGAGATTCAAATTTTAAACAAAATATATAGAACACCAAACAAAAAGTGGAATCTTCTGTTTTGTCTCCTAATAGACTCAGAACAGGTAAGACCTATCAAGGCAACAAGAAATGTACATTTTAATAGGGAGAATGTATAGATATTCAACCATGCAATTTTTAAATGCTTTAAACCTTAAAAAATTAGTAATATCAATGTCAGCAGGCAAATGACAGAATGTGTGGAGGATTGTTAAACAAAGCTGGATTTTTTTTTACATAAAAGTGTTTATACATATATTGAGACAAACTATGATGGAAATATTCACAATATAATCCCAAGAACAAAAATTGCAAAATTTTTTGCAATTAGGGACATTTGCTAATTAGCGTAAGCAAAGAGTTCACTAGTTAGCTATAAGAATGTATATTCTTGTCATGATAAAGGAAGATGAACTTTTATTTGGAGGATAAATTGAAGTAAACTTTTCAGAGGACAATTTCACAATGTTAATATCTTTGCTCACCTTGTTTGGACATGGTAACTTAAAATTTCCTGGAATATTTATGCAAAAATGCACTTTAAAATAACTAGAACAATAAATAGTTAATATAATAATGAAATAACAGAAGAAAACAACTAGTCGAGTGTTACCAATTGAATATTACAAAATAAATAGAAACCATGAGATTGCTCAAATCTTTAGGATACCTTGATAAGGGGAAGGGAAAAGGCAGTGAGTCTATGATGTATATTGTTGTGCAAGGATACATCGACTATAACATTCCTGCAAGAATACAAAACACTGAGAGGCAGGCAGATGTCTGAGTTCGAGGCCAGCCTGATCTACAGAGTGAGTTCCAGGACAGCCAGGGCTACACAGAAACCCTGTCTCAGAAAAAAAAAAAAATAGAAAACACTGGTGGAATTTATTTCTGAAAAAAAATGGCTACCTCTTTACATGGAAGACATTGATTTTTCCCAACACCCATTTTGATTTGTTTCAAGGGTTTTTTTTTTACTATGCAGATAATAATTTACTTTCATTATTATTTTATTTAATTATTTAATTTATTTATTTTTATATTTTATTTTATAAAATATTTCATTATATAAAATAATTATTTGTTAATTTATTTTATTGTTTAATTATTATTTTGATTATTAAAATAATTATTGTATTTAATTATAATTTATTTAAATTAAAATGTAAGTAAAATAGATCTTTTGACCAATTTCAAAACAATTTCACAATTACCTAACTATATTTTTTTATATAGCATATATTCATATTATATATAATGTAGGATCTATATTTTATGGCTTTAGAAGTATATTTGTTTTGTATATAATATAGACTCTATATTTGTAAAATAATATCTAGAAACCACTGTTCCAAAGAAGTGTGAGACTCACACATGGCCAAGGATCTTGAGTAGAGCAGGGTATAATAGCACTGGGTTGCCTTCCTAGTACCTTGGAGATAAAGGGCCTCACCTTTGAGGGCAGTCTGGGATACACAAGACCCTCATCTCAGAATAAACAGGAAAAAGGAGGGGATGGGCTTCTCTGCAGCCGTATGGCATCCAGAACTTGGTTTCTCTGACCAAGGTCTGGAATGTTCTGCTCCAGGTTCTTCATCAAGATTCATGCTGATGCCTTCTCCATGGGAAGACCACAGACAGAGTACTGTTCCTCAGGGTTCTCAGACAGATACCGAGGAGTGAGTCCAGGCTAAGAACGTTTTTCTTCAGTCTTGCTTATCACTTGGGCAGCAACATTCTAGAATTCAGTTTCCTTACCAAATTGTTTTCCTTGCCTTGAATCTGAGCATCCAATTCAGTGACCAATATGTGCCTGAGTGGCTATTAACTATTTTAACTATCTGTTTGTAACCAAAATAATTTGTAAATTTAAATGAAGACATCAGTGTAAATTATAAAAACCTAACAAGAAAGATTCATGCACTCATAAGAAAGCCACAGAGCCCTAGGGTGCAGCTTCACTCTGAAAAAAAGAGTTATTTCTTAAGTAATATTTTTTAACCAATGATATTTAATTTTAATCTAATCAAGAGAAAAATTTCAAATTACAACAAAACCAGAGTGATGTGGATTCCATCTTTAAAGAATATCTGTGAGGGTAGGCAAACAAATATTCAATAAAATGTCCCAAATTAAAGTAGGCCACAGAGACAGAAATAAATACATTGCACAGACATCTCTGGATTTTGGATTCTAAAGGGTGATAGAGAACTTTAGTTGACACGTGAGGATTGCATATGAGCTACTTAATATATGAAATGAATGAAAATTTCCCAAAGTATGTTGATATTTATGGAATGCAATGGCCTCATTCTTAGAAACAGGATGTATTGGAGTACTAAATCATTGAAAACTGTCATGACGTATGCAATTGATATTCAAAAGGGTCAAAACAAAGAGTGTGAAGTTAAAACACAAAAGCAAAATGGCCTCCTCTGCAATCATGGTATAAAGAATTCATGAGTATAGAGGGTGTTTTTGTTTTACATCTTCTGTAAGTTTTAACTTTCAAAATGAATGAGAAAAGAGAACATCTGATTTGATCTTCACAGAGTCACAGGGTTATCCAGTGGATGCTTAGGGCGAACAAAACAGTCAAAAACAGTGGTTCTCATCAAACACCCCTTCAGGGGTCAAATGCCCCTTTCACAGGGGTCACTTATCAGATTATTTACATTATGATTCATAACAGTAGCAAAATTAGTTATGAAGGAGTAATGAAAATAATTTTACCGTTGTGGGTCACCACAGTATGAGGAGCTGTGTTAAAGGGTCACAACATTAGGAAGGTTGAGAGCCACTGATCTAAAAGAAGAGAAAGATTTATTTGGCCACATGGTAGGGTAGTCCTTTCTACCACCCCACCTGGCTTGACATTTACCCCTATATCCTATCCAGTCAATAGGCTCATCCCTTCAGTGTTTCCTAGGCCTTTAGACAGCACCTGCAGCTCCCTCCCTTCCTTCCTCCTAGTTTCCCTTCCCTTAATTTGCCTGAAATCCCAACCTGCCTCCCGCTGGCTGTGCTTCTTCACTAGTTCCTCTAGGGATTGCTTCCATCAGGGGTCCCAGGTGACTTTTTTTGCTCAACCTTTGCCCCTGGCCTATAGCTTTGACTCCCCAGGTGTCTCTGCTCTCAGCTTCAAACCTCCCTCCCCCATCTAATTAAACCCAAGTGGTGCCACCTGGCCTTTTCCTTCCTTCTTGGGCCTCTTTCCCTAAGTTTCTTGTCAGTATCTCTGCCCTTGCTTGCCCTCCCTTTTCTGAGGGTGCCTGTGGGTCTCCAGGTGTCCAGTCTTCTGCTGTCACTAGAATGGATGATGGTCTTTGAAGCAAGCAGGAAGGCCTGCTCCTCCAGGCGCTGGTCTCTTCACAGATGCCCTGACAAGTAGGTGGATCTTCCTTGTCTATCTGCTAAGGCCACTGTCTTCCACAGCCTGAATACCAAAGAGGGGTGCTCTTGCCACCACACCCATTCCCACCCTTTCTTTGCTTCTTCATAGTCTGTCTCACTTGAGAGTTAATGCCAAAACATAACCCTGTCATTCCTCCTTAACCCAGGCCCTGCCAAACAATGTACAGACCTTAACTATGGAGGGTGTGATTTTTGTTCTCTGTTCAGTCAAGTAGGAAAGAAAACAAAAACAGAAACAAAACAAAACAAAAACCTGTAGGGAATGGCTCTTGCCTGACTTTCCCAGCTAGAAATCATGGCTTGCCCACTGACATTGAACAGAAATCTAGTGACTATAGTCCCAAATATATTAAGAAGAAATCTATGAGGCACAGGAAAATTGTTCCATCCATCTAATTTTGCTCTGTAACATGCTATAGTTGTCCCTTGATGTCTCTAGAAACTCAATGACAAGATTTCCCATGTCCCAAAATATACAGGTGTTTATGTCCCTGATATCCAACACTATAGCAATTTGTATTCACAGGCTACAGACATTGCCCATTCAAGTTACCTCAGGTCCTTGCCATGTCAGCTGCAACTATATATGGTTTCTGTCCTACATTATGTAGGGAATAATGATTAGAGAAAAAAAAATCTAGAAGTGCAGTACAGATAAAGAAAATTTTCAATCCATTGTTGGTTGAATTCACAATGCAGAAGTGGCATGGGAGGAACTGTGTCTTCAGCTGATTACAGAAAATGGTCCCTCCTCCAGTCAGCCGATGTGCAAAGGGCAGGCCACTGCCTCCCCACTGACCTCCTTGTCTTAGAGTTTGTATTCCTGCACAAAACATCATGACCAAGAAGCAAGTTGGAGAGGAATGGGTTTATTCAGCTTAGTCTTCCATATTGTTGTTCATCACCAAACGAAGTCAGAACAGGAACTCACACAGGGCAGGAACTTGGAGGCAGGAGCTGATGCAGAGGCCATGGAGGGGTGCTGCTTGCTGGATTGCTTCCCCTGGCTTGCTCAGCTTGCTTTCTTATAAAACCCAGGACTGCTGCCCAGGGATGGCACCACCTACAATGGGCTAGGCCCTCCCTGCTTTGATCACTAATTGAGAAAATGCCTTACAGCTGGAACTTATGGAGGCATTTCCTCAGCTGAGACTCCTTCCTCTGTGATAACTCCAGCTTGTGTCAAATTGACACACAAAACCAGCTAGTACACTCATTCCTCTTTTAACCTTATGTGTTCTGTATACTTTTCCAGAGTTTAAGAGATAGAGAGAACTACATATATAAGCTTGATTCAATTACTAAACAATTTTTTTTGTATCTGTTTCCTCATTTGATAGAAAGGGGAAGTCAGTTGGACTCTCCTGTAGCCTTAAAACACATTACAAAACACAGTACTCTAGGGTTTTATAGTATTCACTTGAATTTTTTAAAAGTACTTTTCGGGTTCCGGGGCTTGTAACTCACTTGGCAGTGTTTGCCTAGGATGCAAGAATCGCTGGGTTCAACACCCAGCATTGCATATACCCAATGTGCATTCCAGCCCACAAGAGCAGAGGCAAGAGAATCAGAGTCAAAGTTCATTCTCAACTCCTTGACAGGATAGAAGCCATCGCAGGACTAGGATATCCTGCTCAAAATAAATCAAAACCATCAATTGTAAAAACAGGTTTTTCCTTGTTTCCTAATTCTAGTAGTTTTGATTTTGAGCTGTGAAAACTGATCTGAACCCAAGACTCCACTGGTTTCAAAAGAATTGGGTGAAAAAGAGAGCAGCTGGCCAGGCAGGACACCTGCCATGCAGCAGCACCCAGAATTTCCCCCTTCTACCTCTCTAAGGAGCCTTGTGCAGACGCCCCAGGACACACTGCCTGCTGTCCACCTTGTGTACTACAGAGGCACATTGGGTTTCATCACCTCTGGTAAGTGTTTGATGATGGTACCTTTGATGTGAGTGTGGATCACCAAATCAAAGTGATGGTTTGTTTAATGTTTGTCACACATCCGGATGATTCTGAAGCCAACACAGAAAAGGAGGCACATTACAACAGGGATTTCTCTCTCTAGCCAATTAAGGTCATTCAAGAAGTTTCCCAATTTAAATAGTTGCCCACGTACAGAATGAATCTCCCTAGCAACCATTTACTAAGAAGGCACATCAGATCATTGTGAAAAGACCAAAAAATGCAGACATATAAAGTATAAGCCAGCAATTACTTGGACAATGACAGTTTGCATAGAAGGCACACTTGAGACCTGGTGCTAAGCTGTGTGATGAATATCAATGTTACTTAGGTATTTATCCTCAGTTTTTCCTGATTACTACACCAAGAATAAATTTGCAAATTCTAACTCCAGTGAGGCACAAATACAATAGTAAGAAGACATTTTGAAATTGCATCCCTCTCCTCTGATACTTAACTCTGTGGCTGTGTATCTCCATAGAAGACCATCAGTTTCCTTTCTGTTTTCCAGAAGAGAAAGCTCTGGGGACAGCCCAGCTCTGCCCAGCTTCCCTGGGGGCAGCTCACTAGATTGGCAGGCTGTGGCCTTAACTCTGAAGCAGTTGGTCCTCCTTGGAGGAGGAGTTTCTGCATTCTGAGAGGCCTTGGCAACACCTTGTGTGCAAAGACTTGTGTGAGGGCCTTGCTAGTTGGCTAGAGCTGTGGATGATTGTCGAGACCAGTTCAGTTAGAATGAATGAAGGATGGAGAAGCCCACTTCCAGCGCATGAGGTGTCAATGACTACTAATTTGGTTTTACCTTTAATAAAGTAGATAGTTTTGCTTCCAACAAGTTGATCCTTCCAGAATGGGAAGAATGGATGTTAGTCAATGTGGCTATAAAATTTTCATAATAATAAGCAATCAATACTACCCCCCCCCCAGGAAGTCCTATTTATTCCATCCAGTGGAAAGGAGACCATCTGTGGAGAAGGTACCACTAGATCTCTGTCCTGGGAACATGGAATGTAGGAATCTTCAATTAATGTTATTAATTTTAATTGTGCACAGGATCCTTTGATGTCTGCAGTGCTATTATTCTGCCTTACAAATAAATCGCGCTACCTTTCTGGTATAAGTTTAGGGAAAGCTATTTTAGTCCACTTTCTATTATCATCAGGCAATGGGCTTTACCAGCTCACACAGAACAAATTTGATTGTGTTTATATTTAAGCTTTCTTAACAAGGGAAAACAGGAGGATTAGCTTCAATAAAAACAGGAGCCGCATTCTGAACGTGTTTAAACAAGTTTTCCCCACCAAAAAAAAAAAAAAAAATAGACCTATAGCATATCATTTTCAACTACACTGGCAGGGAAAAAAAAAGCCAAAGGTTTCCCTAAAGAATTTGGACCATGCTCAAGGCAAGTTACAGCTGGATCCTATTATAGAAATCAATCTTTTCTCACCAATGACTGTTTACATCCATGAAGCTTTTCAGTAAATTCATTCAATCAAAAGCAGTCTCCAATGCTTGGCAAATATTAGATTACACATAATATACTTGTAATGTTAGCAGAGAAAAGAGGATGACACCCACCCAGGCCACTCTTCAGAGCAGCTGCTGTGTCCTCCCAGCCTGAGGCATGTCTCAGTGTAGATTGATGGGACTTACTTTAGTGCACTAATGCTGACACATTTACTTATCATTCATGATAATCACTTCTGCTGCTTCAGGGAGAAAATTTTCTTAGCACCTAAGTATTGGAGGATTAATTATGGTGTGCTGAAAAGGAGGAAGGAACTTTTGGGGTGATAGAGCAATCTTTGTCAAGACTCTGGTCCAGATAATCTTATTTATTCTCTTGTTAAATTAGAGTAACTTGTCTGTGTCCTCATTGTTTGTCTCAAACTGGAACAGTGGTGTTTTCTCTAAAAAAAAAAAAAGTTAGTTTGAGAGATGGGCTGGTAGCAAAGTGCTTGAGTTCATATCCTAACACCCATGTAGAAAGCTATGCATGGCTGGGAGTATCTCTAACTCCAGAACTGAGGAGACAGAGAAAGATCCTCTCTGGAACTTAATAGCTAGTTGGCCTAGCCAAAATGGCAAGTTGCAGGTTCAGTGATGAGAAACAATCTCAAAAAAAAAAAAAAAAAAAAAAAAAAAAAAAAAGGTTCAGAAGGATAGAGGAAGACATACTGACGTGTTCACATAGCCTGTGACGTTCATAGTACCTCTACACACACACACACACACACACACACACACGAGGGGTCATTTGGAAAATTTCACTCTATGAACTGTGGTTTACATTCTCTTTATGTAGCTTTTATTTCTGTACTTGACAAAACGCCCTGCTGAAAAGTATGCTTTCCTATCCATATCAGGAAATGTAGTCTAATGATTTAGAACAGTGAGTTGAATCTATAAAGGACTACAGTGAAAAGAAAGACCGGTCCCCCCCTTCCTTCCTTGCCAGTCTATAAGTGGAAGTCATAAGAATCAGTGGCTTGATCTCCTGCAAGCACAACTGGGAAAGAGCAGATGTTGGCTTGGCCTTTTGGTGTAATGAGTCACTTGTGCAGTGAGGAGATACTCCCAAGTGCTTTGCAGATCTGAGGATAAGCACAATACAATCTTAAAATCTGTGATTTTCAAGAAAAACGATTGTGATATTCCAGGAGGTACTAGGTTAGATCTGTAGAGTAAAAACCAAATGATGTCCAGTGTTGGTGGGGTGTAGGAGTCTAGAGACCTTCTTCAGTACTAGAGAGCCAGGGCACAGTGTATACACTGTGTATACACTGTGTATACACTATATATACACTATGTGTATACTGTATATACATAGTGATAGATCTAGTGAAAATGCCTTAGAGGTTGGAAACTGTATCTTTCAAGATGTATCAATGGGGATTCTCTGACAGTGTCCAGGACTGCTACAGCAGGTTTCACTGTCAGGTGAAACAGAGAGTACATGTACCATAAATGCTTTGTCCTGTCTGATGGTCACAGGATAGATACACATACAGTAAGATGGACTTGTGAGGAAACATAAGTGCAACTCTTTTCCAGCATGGAACAGGATAACATCTATGCAACAGCACCATGTATATAAATGAGCCATTATACTGAATAAAACTGCATTTTCCTAGAACACAAACACTGAAAGATCAGTCAGACATGCCTCAGTGCTTGCATAGGATGGGAGTAAGGGAGAGTAGACAGAAATGAGGATACTAGGAAATGAATATACACATGATATAAGAATATGAGGAAGAGCCATGTATGGAACAATAACAGTATACCAAGAGTCAGACAGAGCAAATTCAAAATCTCTGTTTCCAATGTGGATACCTCCCCCAACTAACTAACACTCTCTCTCTCTCTCTCTCTCTCTCTCTCTCTCTCTCTCTCTCTCCCTCCCTCCCCCCCCCCCCCCCCCCCCCTCTCACACACACACACACACACACACACACACACACACACACAAACACACACACACAAGCTTGCATATGTTTTCTCGTGATAAGGTAAGGGGTTCAGGGAGATTCTTAATATCCGGTGGAAACTCAAGGATCACATGAAAGTGACAAGATGACAGCCAAAGTTCCTGTTGGACAGATCCAGTGGGTACGTAGCCACTTTCCAAATAACTATAGTGGATGAGCTGGATTCCTTCTGCTAACCCCACCATCTAGACTCCTCTTCCATGGTTGTGCCTTTGTCAGAGTCCTGTGTGATCTTCATGCTAACTGGATGATAAGTACACAGCCTCAGGAGGCAAGGGGGACAGGTGTGGGTTACCCTGATCTGGCCCTGCAGCTTCTTATGGAGCACACTGCTTTGCAAAGTCACTTCTAGATGCTCTTCAGGCAATACCACAGGACTGTTGACTGCTTTTAGTGAAGCAACAAGGAACCAGTGAAGAAAAGAAGCTTAATGAGGTCAAACTCCTCAGGGAGATCAGAAGGATCTTGTGTTCTACAAGAACCAATTCAGAAGACTTCTGGAGAATTCTGTCCTAGAGATGTGCAGGCACAAATCCACATTGGCTATATTATTCACAGCTTTCCGCAAATCATCTCAGTATCCCAGAAACAACTCCCACCTACCAGCAAGTGCTATTTTAAAAATGCATTTCAGAAGACTTGGCACAAAAACTGTAGCCTCCCTGCCTCTATGAGATATTGTTTGCCCTGCCTTAAAAGCCACAGTAAATCTCAAACATTCTCTCTCTCTCTCTCTCTCTCTCTCTCTCTCTCTCTC
>JADRCD010210389.1:38023-51334 GCA_019843815.1 Montemys delectorum
TCTCTCTCTCTCTCTCTCTCTCTCTCTCTCTCTCTCTCTCTCCTTCCCACCTTCCCCCTCTCTTCCTCTCCTCTCTCCCTCCCTCCCTCCCTTCCTCTCTCTCTTCACATTGTGTTTGTGTGTCACCCAATGTAGTATGGTGGTCAGAGAGCCATTTGTGGAAAGCAGTTCTCACCTTTGACCCTGTGGTTCTCATAGACCAAGATTGGGTCCTCAGGCCCATTTTTCCTTATTACTGGTGAGTTATACCAGTGTACACTGGTACCATGAAAAATTGATGCCATTGACTATCTGTGCTAATCTTCCTATTATAATGCACAAAGCAAACAGGTCTGAAAACACAGTCATCTCTCAGAAATTTCTCACTTGCATCCTGACAGTTGCATCTATGGGACATCAGTTAACTTTTATTCTCCCTTTTTATTTTCTTACTGACCTTGGCTTTTCCAAAGCACCTCTATGATCTGTTCTGACTCAGCATTTGAAGTGTGGTTTGTTTGTTTGTTTGTTTGTTTTGGGTTTTGGTTTGTTTTTAGCATGCTTCCACTAGATCTCTCTGACTATTTTTTGCTGACATCAGTATTCTCTCTGCTCTAACCACTGACCTAGTTTCCCTCTCTGGGACATCCATGAATCTCTTTTTCCTCCTATTTTCTCTTTCCACTGATTATCTCACTGGAAAAGTTGTCAAGAGTATAGTTAACATTGCTCAACACCTAGTCTTCTCAATGTATCACCTGCTGAAGTCAGCTACATTAAGGTCTAGTTGCATCTAAATGGATTATGATTATATATATAACTACTTTGATCTTGTGTCTTCAGTAAAGGGAAAACATGCAACATTACCTAGCAACAAATTGGGACAAGGGAAAGGATGCCATCTCTTCAGCTAAAATCATACTATTTATTAATTCATTCAATATTTATTGAACTCCTAGTATATACTAGGCAGTTACTGAGCTCTCATTGTATGCTAATTATTGAATATAAGTTTATGAATAAAATATACTTAGCCCCTATCTTTGAAAAGTTTGAAGTCTGTGATGACAAAGACAGTAGACAGTAACCACAGCCATATATATGTGTGTAGAGTGATGTGGTGAGTATAACACAGAAAACCCACTTGGGGGGGTCAGTAGGGTTGCCAGATTAAGTCAGTGAAAACACATAGGCTCTGTTAAATGGGAAATACAGATGAGCATTACATGTTTTTCATTTAAACATGGCCCATGCACTTCCTGGTATGTGGATATATATAAAATGTATTCATTGATTTTCTGAAATTAAAATGTAACTGAGTCCTTTGTTTTATCTAGCTATCAAATAGTTCATGGCAGGTTTCTCTGGAAGGTAACATTTAAACTGAGAACTGAAGAAGGAGGAGTGACCCACAAGGACAGCATTGAGTGGCAAAGATGGCTACCTTATAAAGAAGACCAGGGAGAAGGGCTCTGACTGGTCTGGAGGATCAGGCAGAGAGAATAGAATATACAAGGCTCTATAAACCATGAAAAGGGGAGAGTGGTTATTTGATATATAGATTCTCATTGACTGAGGATAGAATTCAGTCCCGAAACACCTCTAGTACCTTGAAAATATGCCTTATCACCAGAGAATATACACAGTGGAACATTATTTAGTTATTCTAAAGAAAAGAGCTATCGAGCAATGAAGAGGCATTCAGGGAATCTTGAGTGCTAATTATCAGCAGAAGCTAGTCTGAAAAGGCTAGTACCGCATGACTCCACTCCTTCACATTCAGGGAGAGGCAAACTATAGAGTCAGTTAAAAGAAAAAAAGAAAAAAGAAAAAGTAGTTGCCAGAGGGTTGAAAGAGAAGGAAAAAAAGAGGGTTGTGGGGGCACAAGGGGCATTCAGGACCGTGAAACTCTTCTATATGGCATCTAATGTTAGGTTACATGTTCAACACTAGTCAAAACCCACAGACATACAGACCTAAGAGAGGGGTCTCTAATGTACTCTTGACTTCAGAAAATGACATGTTATAGATTCTAGTTAAAAGAAATGTGCCACACTCAAGATATCAACAGTAAAAGACAGCTCAAGGAAAAATGACTCTGGGAACCCTATTTATTAGTGTGTGTGTGTGTGTGTGAGAGACAGAGACAGAGACAGAGAGACAGAGACAGAGACAGAGAGAGAGAGAGAGAGAGAGAGAGAGACAGACAGACAGACAGACAGACAGACAGACAGACAGACAGACAGAGACTGACTGCACACATGGTAGCCAGAAGACAACTTTAGGAATCAGTTATGTCTTTCCACCTTTACATGGCTCCAGGGATAGAAGTGGTAGCCCCAGATTCTTTTAAAACATAATTTGTTTGTAAACTGATAAAACTGTATATATCTATTATGTAATATATATCATATGTATTATATATGTTAAACATAATATATGTTGTACATAAAAGACAGCAAGGCCTCAGCCTCAGCTCATTCTTTTACGAGTCTGACTTAGCCTTTCACCTGTGTCTGCTTCAACGAAACATTCCTTCATGTATATGCTTGAGCAAATTGTCCTTTCCCTTGTGTCCACTTCAGAAAAACACCTCTTCAATGTTTGCCCCAGCAAAATACCATCCAGCACAACTGACTTCCCAAAGAACCCTTAAGTTTCCATTTCATTGATATGTTTGTGAATTAATAAAAGATACAAAATTGAACCATTTTAATTTGGTAAGGTATCTATATATTGCAAAACATTTGAGGCATAATAAGAACTAAAGCAGATCATAGAAGCCAGATGTGGTGGATCACACCTGTAATCTCAATACGTGGGAGACTGAGGCAGGAGAATCACTGTGAGTTAAGGCCAATCTTGACCACATAGTGAGACCTAGCCTCAAGATACAAAGCAAAGAGGAATTGTGTCAGATCAAATTTTAATGTTAAAAAAAATCATGATTCTAGTCATACTGTGGAGAAGAGATTAGATAGGAAGTGGGAGAGACAAAATGGGGGCGGCAGGGAGGGATGCAGCTATCAGCATGAGGTACAAGTGGTGCCTGTAATTGAGACGGACTTTACAGATAGGAGTGTCTATCCTCACTTGCATCTTACAGATGGAAAACCATAAGGGAGAAAGACCAACACCCAGGATGGCTTGTTTTTTATAAGAATCATAGCTGGTGAGAAGAGCCATTCCTGACATGAGGAGGAAAAGAGGAGCAGGAAGGAGATTGAGGAACACAGCCATCAAGAGTTCCGAATCTGAAGGGCCGACGGTATATCAAGCATGAGGCCACCACAAACACTGGGACAGGCAGAGAGCTTAACCTTGGTGCTGTGTAACTGACCCATTCCTGATGGAGCTGTTAGCCTTGAGCCCAACGAGGATTGTCTTCCCATCTTGCTTGGACGTTGATAATTTGTGCTGACTGAGGATTGCCATTTGGTCTTGAAACCGGTTCAAGGTTGCATATTTTCTTAGATCAACCAATGTTAGGTCTTCTACATGCCAACACGTACTGGACTTCTAAATAAGATATGTATTTGATATATCTGTTCAGGGACATGTTGGATAACCAGGGGCCTTTTGCACCCTGAGGTTATAAGCAACAAACAGATTGTTTACATGAGGGACTGTGACTCCCTGTTGACCTAGATGCCTGACCAAAAGTCCAAAATGCATCCTTACCTTAGGTAGTGGCCAATGTTATGAGATTTGGCATCAAGAGACCAGGGTTCAAAGCCAGGAGTGTTCACTGACTCTTTTTGTGTTTCCAAATGATCTACTGGGCCCTCAACACCTCATAACCTCCTCCATTGTGGCATTATTCTATGGTACTTACTAGCAGCCCACATTTGGGGGGAGAGGTTTCTTGGGATTTCAGAGAAGCTGATTCTCATTCTCGTTGCCAACCCTAGACAGAACTGTGACTTAGAGGAACTTCAACACCTTCTCTCCATCTCTACTCACCCTGTAAGTCGCCATCCTGAGGTAACTATGTGAGCCAAACTCGTTCAATAACTTAACCTTACGTCTTTGCTTTGTGGCTCTGGGAGAAAATATTCTTCTCCTAGACCACTGGTAGAGGTAGCTGTTTCGCTATTCTGAGGGAAGCCATTTGCTATTGTGAGGATAGCCAGGTTGAAGGAAATTACCACACCCAGGAGAACAGAGGAGGAGATCTTTGAATAAAAATAGTTCACTCTTAAAGAACACCATGAAGCCTTGGAGCAAACTGTGTTTGAGGCTGACTTTGAACTACTTCAGTCATGAGAACAATAAATCGATTTATTATTTAAACACTTTAAGTCAGTCGTTTTATTTTTTTTCTTCCATTATCTAGTGTCTTCTGGATTTAGAGGTCAAATATTTTGACTCCTGAGGGAAAATCCATTTCATCCTAGCCTCGTAAACCCTAGAGCAAATTCATATGTGATATCTGAAAGTGGGTGACATATAGTAAGCTTCTGTCAATGTTCACCACTATTGCATCAGGGATATAGCTAATAGACAGGAGAGAGGGAAATTAAATTGGAATACTAGAATGTTAGTGAATAAGTCTACGATCAAAGCCATGGAGTTATTTATATGAATTGTATGTTCAATAGCATCTAGATAAGTTTTTCTGAATTACTTTATTATTTTTATGTGTATGTGTGGGTGTGGGTGCTCATGGAGGCCAAAAGAGGGCTGTGGATCCCTTGGAGCTAGAGTTACAGGCAGTTGTGGAACACACAATGTTAGTGCTAGTAACTTTGGTCCTCTGAAAGATCTGGATGGACTCTTAACCACTTAGACTCCTTATTTAGGTATCTTTATGTTTTTAGGTTTTGTTCCTGAATCCAAATAGAATCCTAAGTACATTTGAAGTCCTTAAGCTGGAGAGCTCTGACCTGGGGAGATGAGTGTTGTATCTGTCAGGATCAGCAAGATTTTGCTTCAAAAATAACTAAATATCAGTAGCTTGAAATAAAATTTTATTTCTCATGCTGCATATGCACTACAGCTTGGCTTGAAAGCTCTTCTCTGAGACATCTCTAGTGCCCTAAGGAGTAGAGCTGATACTCTTCAGAATCTTGTTGGTATTAAGAAAGAGATCTCTGAGGAGAACCTAGTTAAATCCTCTGCTGAGAAATAGCAAATAATCTCTGACCACAAGTTACTGACTAGTATTAGTAAAACATCTCTATATCAAAGGAAGGGGGGCTGGGAAATGCAACTTTACCACTTACTTGCCTGAAAGGAAACATTTGATGAAGACCTAAAGACTTTTATCTCGGGCTTGACACCGCTGTTTAGCTTTCCCAAGATTGCTTTGATTGACTCATAATTCATGAACATCAGTAGATTCAGCCAGGTTGCAGACCAATAAGGCCTCCAAAGACATTGGAGGCCTTGTTAGATGGCATTCATATCTGTGTTCTGACTCATCATTACACATATATAATCTTCCAAGTTCTTGAAGAATAAGAGTACAATTGATTACATCATCTGGCCCTTTGCCTGTCTAAAACTCTGCTATCAATTTTTTTTTCTTCTAAACAAAAAAATTCTCTGAAGTACAATTATGTTAGTTGAACAATTGTCTTTGAATGATTTTGCACACATTCCAAAATGAGGAATCGTGATTACATGTTCGTACATAAAAGTACTGGTGACTGAGCATGATAAACAGTCACTGATGTCATGTGATCTGAATTTGGTATGTAATTCAGAAGGACTTTAAAGAATGGCATCAGTAGAAAGCAAGCAACACCATGTTAAGAAAAGCAGCGATGCCGCAGCCTGCCTATAAGAATGGCTCATGGGGAAGGGTTCCATTCCTTCTCCCACACTTGTGTTTGTCAAGGTGGAGGCTGGGTTTCAGTTAAGGTGGGACTCTCCTGAGAAGAAATTTAGCACAGATGGGAGCCTTTCAGACACTCACTGGCTTCTTCCCTGGTAGGTATGTTTATGGAAGTTATATATAATCACTCTATGTTTTGAGACAGGGTCTCCCACTGAACCTGGAGTATCTAGGTAATTAGTTCCAGGGACTGGCCAGTCCCGACTTCCCCAGGAATCACCAAGGTCTCATTACTATGCCTGATTCTTTACTTGAGTGTTGGGAATCTGAATTCAGGTCCCTATGTTTCCAAAACAGGCACTTTACTGACTAAGGCATCTCCGCATCTCCGTAAGCCCTCTTTTGACCCACTTTAATTAAGGAATTAGCTTTCTTACTGACCAAATTTAAGAGTGTTTTGTATAATTGGGGCAAATATATCTTTATTTACAAAATGTACTTCTTGTAAACTTTTTTATTTATTCTTTGAGAATTTCAGTGCGTGTGCAGTGAAATATGATCATATCCACTGCACACTTTCCTCTCTAATTCTCCCCAGATCCTCCCAACTTCATGTCTTTATTCCTCTTGTTTGTTGTTTTGAAAACACACATTATTCTGTTTATAGTGTCTTTTGTGAACCATAAAATTCTAATTTTAGTGAAATTCATCATATCAGTCATTTCTCTCATAAACAGCATCTTTGCTGTGATTTTTAAGTTATCACCATAGCTGTACCACTCAATTTTTTCCTCTTTTGTATTTAGGAAACAATAATAATTTTGTGTTGCAAATTTTAGGTTTTTTGTTGTGGGTTAATTTTTTTTGTGAAAAGTCTAGGTCTCATCTAAGTAGATCTGTAAAAACATGTAGATGACTAGTAATTTCAGCAATTTGTCCAAGAGAGACTTACCTTTGGCCCATCCTCTGAGCAGATATATGATGCCCTTCTAGTAGACAATCAATGTGTCATTTGATAATAAGATTGAATCTGTGCAACTGTCTTTACATGTTGGTCAAACTACATGCAGATCCATTAAGCTCAGAACCACATCCAATGCTGCCACATTAACCCCACTGTCTAAATCAGTGCACAGAACTTCAGTGATTTAATGTTAACACATCGGGATTCTAACACCTCCATTTATTATAAGCCAACAGAATTACCAAACATGAGATACCCAAAGTACCAGAACACAGGATCCTTCCTGTGCGAAGTTCATATGTGGCTCACAACAATCTTTTGTATCAAGGATGCTCTCTCTAAGGCAGCTGTGATGGCTACATCAGATGAAATCAACTCAGTCTGGATCTCAGGTCCATTACAACTTCAAAATGAGAAGTGAGGGAAGGCAATGTAGATGTTAAACAACTTCAACAGCAGTTAGGCTACTACTTGCAGATTTTGTGGCTCAGTTGACTCTTACTTGGGAAGTATTTTACTGGCGGAAGGCATGCTGATTGCAGATTAGACTTGGCTCCTTTCGGTGACAAACCTGGAGGAAAATTACCAGGTCATAATATTGAATTTTACCTACATAATTCAACAACCTCTTTGAGCTTGCCTGATGTTTTTCATGCTTCTTAATTTCACAGAGCCAGGATTGGGGCTGAAGTAGGTGATGTTTCTGGAAGAAACAGACCACTTATTGGTCCCAGGTGGCACCAGAGCTTTTGATCCTAATACAACCATTTTTAAGCAGTGCCCGGGACTTGTAAAATTGGTCATTTTATTAGAGAAATACATTGGACTTGCAGTCAGAAAATGCCCTCATTGGGAGCTGCCACCTGATTGGCTGATGATGCAGTCAATGTTTGCAGTCTCTTTCTAGCCAAATATTAGATTTTAGAAATATCTCTGAGCATGCATTTTAGGGAGAGAAGGTCATTCTTTCCATATAGTAAGATACATCCTAGCACATTTCAAAGAGAAGATTATTCAAGCAAGCCATGGTTTGCAAGAAGTAACATTGAAACAACAATTTTCTAATTCATAGATTACAATGAACAACCCTCCTTATGCCTTTCTATGATAACTTTTATATCACTCTCTTGTTTGAGTCAGATGACAACCAGACATGTCGGGGAGACTTAGAATCATCAGACCTGCCTTTTGGTCAAGGATCATGAATAGATGTGATCAGTCTCCAAGAGACAGAGACAGTACAGCTGGTGACTCTGCTTCCCAATGATCTTTCCAGATAATTTATTCTGGGCTTTCCCCATGCCAACAACCTAAACCTCCAGAAGTCTCCAGAGAAGAGTCCCCTGGTCTCATGGTTTAACTTGTCTCTTTAGAGACAGTTAAGAGACAAAGGTGTTGAATCCAGATACAGGCAAGAAAGGCAAATGGGAAATGAAATCCATTCTTGCTTCTTCATTGCTTTACTAGCTGATGAGAATGTGGTGAGACGTAAGGACCACCAGTAACAAACACAGGCACTCGTCTGTTATTTTGCTTTTTAGTGGGAAGTCCACTTGGTCACCATCCTTTCCAGTGGAAATAGTTCTGTTAAGAGTCATCCTACCCTATGAATGTACCTTTATGGAGCAGACCAGAGGGAAAAGTAATTGAATTTAATAAAAGCTGTAACCAATATAAAGCCACAGGGAAATCCATTTCACTTCAAAGCCAAGATGCATGGTTCCTAAATAGAATTAATTGCCTGGCTGTTTCTTCCATCAAATCTCAATCCAACAGCAAAGAATTAAATTCCTTGGCATTTCTTATTTCATAGTCACATGATTTCTCTATCAATGGTTATGGCCGGATTGATAAAAATTGTTCTCAAAAATGCCAGTTTTGGGCTGGTGAGATGGCTCAGTGGGCAAAAGCACCAACTACTCTTCTGAAGGTCCTGAGTTCAAATCCCAGAAACCACATGGTGGCTCACAACCATCTGGAATGGGATCAGATGCCCTCTTCTGATGTGTCTGAAGACAGCTACAGTGTATTTATTTACAATAATAAATAAATTTTAAAAAAATGCCAGTCTTCAGATTGATCAGTTATCACAGCTGGAAAGTCTTACATTATTGTACTTAGCAGAGGTAGAAGCTGTTATAGGCAATCTTAAGGAATTTTTCAAAGGTGAGACTCATAAGGACAGTACTTTATGCCCCTTAAGTACCACCTCATCCCCCTTTTAAAAATGTCTTCCCAAAGAAAACAAAAAGAGAGAAGATAACGAGAGGGAAGGTTCTTCTCAAATTCTTACCTGGATCCCCTAAAGAGATTCTTTGATGTCCTTGTTGGCTCATACCAAGATTAGTTAAATGCAGAGTTGAGCTTCCATCTTGTTGTCTGATTCTGTATTGGGGGGCCACTCCAACAATAGCAACATAGCAAGATGGAGTAAATATGGGCTCTGAATTTTTGGTCTCCAAAATGATATTTTGAACAATTATCCTCCAAGGTGACATATTGAAGGAGGGGTTTTGGGGCAATGATGAGGGCAGAGCCTTCATGGATGGCAGTGGTATCTCAGAAAGAGGTCTTGTGAGCGTCCTTGTCCCTCAACTATGTGAAGACATAGGAAAAAGGTATCACAAACCAGAAGTGCGCCCATGCTGTTCACTGTGCCTTGACCTTGAGCTTAAATTTCACTCAGCCTCCATAACTGTAAGAAGCCCATTTCTCTTATTTATAAGTCATCCAGTTAATGATATTTTGTTATTCCCACCCAAATGAGATTTAGACACACGAGTACACAAGGCTTGCTGAAAGGACTTCTAGTCTCTATATGCCAAACCACTCCTTACTGGGCCCTTCCTAGACATCAGGGTATTGTATCAGGAAAGGCTCCTTCCTCTAAAGACTGCTGTCTCCTGTTTTCCTTCCATAAAACCTCAAATGAAGAAGAGGTAGGATATATAGAATATATATATATATATATATATATATATGGGCACATACACATACAAACACATATACACACACTGTGGTGGTTTGAATAGGTATGGCCCCCATAGACTCATGTGCTTGGCCCACATAGGGAGTGTCACTATTAGGAGGTGTGGCCTTGTTGGATGTTGGAGGAAGTACATGACTGTCAGAGCAGGCTTTGAGGTCACTTATGCTCTAGCTATGCCCAGTGTGGCACACAGTCTCCTCTTGGCTGCCTTCTGATCAAGATGTAGAACCCTAGGCCCCTCCAGCACCATATCTGCTTGCATATTGCCATGTTTCTTGCCATGATGATAATGGGCTAAACCTCTGAAACTGTAAGCTAGCCCCAATTAAATGTTTGCCTTTATAAGAATTACTTTGGTCATAGTGTCGTCTGTTCATAGCAATAAAACCCTAACTAAGACACATACATACACACACATACATACATATACACATATACACACATATATACATACACACATCAAATACATATACATACACATAGGTGGAAGGGAGGTGGGAGAGAAAGATATTGTTGTAAGAACTGAGCCTGGTAGAGCCTTTGCCCAAGACTGTCTTCCCTGAGGTGAAAGCACAGGGCATCACAGATGTTCAGAAGTGACTAAGAAAAGTACTGGGTAGGTGAAAGACCAAATGGAATCATAGCCATGAACAAATGTGTTCAAATGACTGTTGTATTAATCAGGATTCTCTAGAGTCACAGAACTTATGGATAGTCTGTATATAGTAAGGAAATTTGTTATGATGACTTACAGTCTGTAGTTCAATACCCAACAATGGCCAGTTGTGAATGGGAAGTCCAATGATCTAGTATAGTAGTTGCTCAGACCTACAAACAAGGCTAGTAAATTCTAACAGATGTGCTGGCAAGTAAATGCAAGCAGGTAAAGAAGAGCAAATCTTCCTCCCTCTAAGTTCCTTATGTAGGTCTCCAGCAGAAGGTGTGACCCAGGTTAAAGGTGTGTCCCACTACACCTGGATCTGGGACTTGTTTTGTCTCAGGCTGATCTTGAACTCTGACATCTCTTTCACTCAGTCTCCTGAGATTAAAGGCATATACCACCTTGCCTAAGCTTTTCATGGCCACAGTGCCTCAAGATCTCCATGCCAAGATACAGGTCAGAAACTTGTATGTTCCAGCCTCAAGATCTGGATCACAGGTGAGCCTTCTGATTCTGGATTGTAGTTCAGTTCAGATACAGTCAAGTTGACAAGGAATAGCCATTACAACTGTGGTGGTTGGTTTTCATTGTTGATTGACCAGCTTTAGCTTCACCTAGGAGACACAGGTCTAGGTCTGCATATGAAGATCATTCAGAATGTATTATCCCAAAGACATCTCTAAATGTGAATGATGCTATCCCATGATCTGTGGTCTCAGAGTAAATAAAAAAGAGAGATTGAGCTGATCATTCCTCTCCTACTTCCTGCAGTGAATGTGACATGGCATGTACCTTTCATTCCCACAGTGTTTCCTTCTCAACAATGGACTATAACCCCTACAACCATAAGTTAAAATAAACTTTTCCTTCCTCAAGTTGCTTGTTAGGTATTTTGGTCACAGCAATGAAATTAGTAACATACAATGATTAATATCAAACTCATGAGAAAGTGAGAAGGAAAGGATTGGCATATGATATCAATTAGGTTTATCCACAGTAGTAAAATAATAGAGAATCATCTAAGTGCCCCAATGAGAGGAACTGCCTAGGTAAATTACAGTTTATTAAATTGGTGATATAATGATATCAAGAGCAAAGAATTGGCTATATAGACTATAAAGAATAGGGAAAGGTGTGCATGATATAAAATTTAAAAAGACAAGTAAAATTTGTACACATGTGACAAGAACTATGTAAATTCAAGCACAGGCAAAAAAGAAATAAAATACATACATAGGAAATATTTATGCTGGGGTAGCGAATTACCAGTGGTTTAGAATTTCCTCTTTCATTTTATTTCACAGGATGATTTTATATGTGTGCATATAAAATGGAATGGCAGCTTAGAAAATGGAACTTCTTGTGAGTGTTTATGTGCATCTCATCACCAGAAATGCCAGCTTGTGGTTCCAGTCATCTCAGATGCCTGCTGGAGTTTAACTATAGCCCAGAGGCCAAAGCAGTCTGAGTGTGAGGGCAAAACCATTACTTTCTCCAAGGGCCAGACAGATCCCTTTATTAAACTCTGTTCATAGCTCAGCTTTCTTGGGGTTATCTGATCCCCAGCTAAAGAGAAGGATTCAGACACAGTCTGGCCTCTAATGGGTAGTGTGTGTATGCATGCCTGTGGGGAAATGTAAGTGCATGTGTGTATGTGTGTGCAGGTGTGTATGTGTGTGCAGGTGTGTACAAGTGTGTCCAGGAGTGTGTGCAGGTGTGCATGTGCATGCAGGTGTGTATCCAGGTGGGTGTCCAGGTGGGTGTCCAGGTGTGTATGCAGATGTGCACATGAGTTGGCTAGAGGACAACCTTGGCTATGGTTCCTCCTTTTCTTTGGAGATAGGATCTGTCACTGGCTTTGAATTTGCAAATAAGTTTGTGTGGTTGGCTGACTGGGGAGGCCCAGGGATCATTCTGTTTCTGCCTCCCCAGTGCTGTGTTTATACAATGTGCCACCAAGCCTGGATATTTTTTTTACATGGTTTTGGGGATTTGATCTCAGTTCCTTGTGCTTGCAAAGTAAACACTTTGCTTTTCTGACTGAACCATCTCCCCAGCTCAGCATGTGTAGTTTTTATTCTCTGGCTTGCCTACTTTTCTTTGTCTATGGCAACTGCCAGGGCCTTTTCACTGAGTACCAGTGACCAGAGTGGTATGTGGTGAGTTGTGTGAATGGGTCGGGTGACCATTTGGGTGTGAGGCCAATCACTACTGCGTTTCCTAAATTAAGGCTCATCTTGGGAATGACTAGCCTGGCCACACCCTCATCCAGAGTTTGTGTTCTGCTCTCATAGCTACTGCTATGGATTGGGATTAGACTTAATGTTCTCTGATTCAAAATGGAAGAGAGCCTTTGAGAGGGTGCTTCCTAGACCTCTAAAAGGAAGTGCTAGAGAGAAGGGTATGCTGGGAGCAGGAGGACTGCTCATTCAGGCTTCCTGAGTATAAGTGATTATTGGACCAATTTATTCTAGCATCTCTTCCAGATGGGGAGAGAGAAGGGGGAGGGGAGAGGGAGAGCAAGAGAGAGAGAGAGAGAGAGAGAGAGAGAGAGAGAGAGAGAGAGAGATGGAATTTGAAAACTGAACTGTGCGGTTGGAAGAAAATCATTGATGACCATGACTAAACCAGAGTGTCAGAATGGAGACAGCCTCTCATCAGGGGCTCCCACCTCAGCCTCAGTGGATACCTGAATGCCAAGAGCTCTGAGGGGACCAAGCCCAACAGCCACATCGCATACCCCAAGAGGGTACTGGGTTAGAGGAAAGCAGCCTACATAGATGTAGTTCTCCCCTATTGAGGTTCCTCACAGCCTTATCCTGGTGGGATTATTAGCTGCTATCTTTCTTGCTAAAGATGTTTGATTCAAACCCTAATATTTCTCTCCTACATTTTCCAAGAAAACCTTTTAGAAAAATCTCCTACAGTTCCTGGTGTGA
>JADRCD010210390.1:0-10064 GCA_019843815.1 Montemys delectorum
CTACTGAGTCAGAACTGAGTAGACTCTGTGACTGAGCTCCCACGACCTCCTCTGGGAGAGTCCAAGAAAAGAGCTGACCATGACAAACATTGCCCATGGCCACCATCACATATTGTGAAATTCCCCTAAAGAAAAGGAGTAAAGATTGCATTTGTTTAACTCCATCGAACAGGCAGAATGGTTGTTCTCTCAGAACTTTTCCTGGATGGCATATGTGCAAAACTTCATGTCTGAGTCCCCTCCCTCAACCATGTAATATACCAGAAAATTGAGACAGGAGAATATAATTATTTTCTAATAAATCAGTCTATAGCACTCCTGCTCATTAAATTTCTTCTCACTGAGAGACAGCAAGCAGGTTTAATGCTGGAGGAAGCTTCACCAAACAGTGATTGTCAAAAATATATGGTCCCTAACTATTCCCCTGGAATTATTCTATAATTGATAATAAAGGGGTTTTGTTCTATAAATCTATGGGAATTAAAGTATTTTTTTCCACTGGAGGGGATAGATATATTCAGTAAAATAATGTGATCTTATTATTGTCCAGAATTCTATATGCTTTATGTAGAATTCGTCTAGTCTCATTGTTTCTCTGTTCAGAGAAGTGAGCCTTTGTGAGTGTTTCTCCAAATGAGAAAGCAAAAAACAATTATATCATTTCTGTTTCATTTTGGCTTACTTAATAAAGGAGAAACAAGAGAGTTTGAAATTAATTGCAAGAGCTAGACTCATTCTGGGTAAGTTAATGAGTAGCTTTTATGAGCTGTAATTTTTATTTATTTATTTGTCCAATTAATTATTTATTATATGCATTGGATATAGCCAATATGTAATAGCCTTCTGGGTGCATTTAAAGCTGTAATTACCCAAAAATGAGTTCTGCCCTTACAACTGGTAACCTAATCAGACTCAGAAAAACAGAACATCTACATATGGAGCAAATAAAATTGCTGAGCTCTCTCTTAAAAGTCAGACTTCAAGCAATGTTTTCACTCAGTCAAAGGAGCTAATCAAGTCAACAAACAATCGGTCTCCTGCTATGGTGAGGGTATTGTGGTAAGAAAGGCAAGGAGAAGAAGGAGCATAAAAATTGCTTATACATACTCAGTGAAAACTGTAGTCTGGGTGACTGTCCGCCAGAGGTTCAAAGGTCAAACCTATTCCAAGGATGGCAGTATTGGTATGTACTGGGACATAAGAGAATAGGACCTAGCAAAAAGTTTTAGGCAATTTGGGATGCACTCCCAAAAGGAATATAGGACTTGAACATCGCCCACTCCACCTCACTGCCCTCACCTCTCAGTCTGTATCTCTCTTTTCACAGCTTTGAATTACGGGCACTCATTACTTCCACTAAATGATACCATATGGATTTGGGTTCAAACATGCAGTCTGTACATTAAATGAACCTTTTCACTTTAGAAATTAAATGCCTTGGGCATAGCGACTTGGTAAGAGAAAGAAGGTTAAAATAATCTCAGTAGCCATCTAGATACATTCTTTTTTAAAACATCACATTAATCCACAAACAAGGCTTTCTTCTCTCCATTTCCCCATTCTATAGATAATAGAGCTATTTAATAGCTTAAATTTTCAGTTGTTTTTATCAAGCATTTCTCTATTAGTTATAGTAACCAGACATAACATGTGGTTCTCATTTTAAATAATATTTAGAAAATCAAATCACATTTACAATAACAAAACGAAATAGTACTTTTTATGTTTTTTATTATTTTCTAATTAAGGGAAATTCATGTAATATAAATTAATCATTTTAAAACATTAGTTCATCTACACAATTTAATTTGGTGGTTTCCACATTTATGATTCTTAACAAGCAAGCATAAGACCTACTGGGGTACATAATTTCTAAGGCTCCTTCATTACCCTATGTTTTATTATTCTGTGAACCATGATTCCACTTTAAAAAAGCTAGAGAAGATAAAAATTCTTTTTTGAGAAAAATATGAATTAAAATACAAGAACATCATATTTAAACTTACATAATTATACAGAGACATTTTAATGAGTATAATTTTTTAATAAAATTATTTATAAACTGGAAGCTTTCCAAAGAAGCATGAAGGGAAAATTTTCAATTCAAGTGGCAGATGGAAAGTAGAAAATCCAAAGTTGATTGCTATGAAGGAGCGTTTTTCTGAAAAATATAAATTGACCTCTCTATTCTGTTTTGTGACCAAAAGCATCATCTTCAGAGAATGCAACATGTGTCCCTAATGTTTACAGGCAGTGTGGTGGCTTCTCTGAAGGTTACAGACTAGTTATTTTCCATGAGAAACTTGATTCAAAAACTGGTTCCAATTAAAGTATGTATGAATGGATATGTGTATAAATATATGGGTACATGTGTAAAAAGGTACATATGTACATATATGTGTGTTTCTACATGTGCATTTATGTGTCTGTGTTAATATGTATGTTATGCCAATTGGACTAATAATATTTTCTCCCAAAATCCTCAATGCTAGACACTGGAAACCTCCTTTAAAGTTGTTGGTCAAGAAGATCCAAGAGAAAGGGATACTCCTGAACAACAGAGGCTATTGCAATTACCCTTAGTACCTTCCAAAATAAGAAGATGAAACACTAAATCTAATAGAAGAGAAAGTGGGGAATAGCCTTGAACACATTGGTACAGGAGACAGCTTCGCAAATAAAACACAGATAGCTCAGGCACTAAGATCAACAATTAATAAAAAGGGCCTCATAAAACTGAAAAACTTGGCCAGGCAGTGGCGGTGCACACCTTTAATCCCAGCACTTGGGAAGCACAGACAGGCGGATTTCCGAGTTCAAGGCCAGCCTGGTCTACAGAATGAGTTTCAAGACAGCCATAGCTACACAGAAAAACTCTGTCTCAAAAAACAAAAACAAACAAAAAAAACCTGAAAAACTTCTGTAATGCAAAGACAAAACAACAGCCTACAGAATGGGTAATGATCTTCACTAACCTTACATCTGACAGAATGGTAATACCCCAAATATATAAAGAACTCAAAATGTTAGAAACCAACCCACATAACCCAATTATTTAAAAAATATGAGGTAGAGAGTTAGAGAATTCTCTACAGAGGAATCTTGAATATCCAAGAAGCACTTAAAGACATATTCAATGCCCTTAGTCACTAGGGAAATGCAAATCAAAGCAACTCTGAGATGCCATCTTACACCTCTCAGAATGGCTAAGATCAAAAAGTCAAGTGATGGCACATGCTAGTAAGGATGTGGAGCAAGGGGAACACTCTTCCATCGCTGGTGGGAGTGCAAACTTGGACATCACTCTGAAAATTACTTCGACAGCTTCTCTGAAATTCGTGAATAGTTCTACCTCAAGACTCAGCTATACCACTCTTGGGCATATACCCAAAGGATGCACCACATTGCCAAAAGGACACTTGCTCAATTATGTTCATAGTAGCATCATATTCTTCTGGTCTATTTCAATATTTGCCAGTAATGAAAAATATATCTCTAAAATTTAGACTATGCAGGTGGTAGTTCTGTATTAAATTTTGCTTCAGTAGATGTGTGTGATGGTTTGTATATGCTTGGCCCAGGTATTAGCACTATTAGGATGTGTAGCCTTGTTGTAGTGGGTGTGTTATTATAAGTGTGGCCTTTAAAAACCCTTGTCCTAGCTGTCTAGAAGCCAGTCTTCAGCTAGCTGCCTTGGAAACAAGAGGTGGAACCCTCAGCTCCTCCAGCCCCATGTCTACCTGGAAGCTAAAATGCCCCCACCTTGATGATAGTGGACTGTATGTGTGAACATGTAAGCCAACCTAATTAAATGTTGTTTATGGGTGCCTTAGTCCCGGTGTCTGTCCACAGCAGTAAAACCCTAGCTAAAAGAATGTGATTAACTCACTGTTTGTTTATTTGATAATAGTTGATATGAGCATGATAAATAAATAGAGTTAAGAAACTTCAAGTCCATAGCTAGTTGCATGCTTAATGAATCCCATAAGTTGAACAAGAAAAAAAAATGCCTCATATGAGTAATCAAAGATGTACTAATGATCAACCCTTATTTCTGATCAATAACTAAACCCTTTCCCTAAATATCAGAAACCCTTTTACAGGTAATGTTTACAAAAAAAAAAAAAAAAAAAAAAAAAAAAAACCAGAAGGGTTCAGCTAACAAAAAAGTTTTAGGAAATGAGACAGTTCACTAAGCCAGCTTATCAGATGTGAATTTATTGTACTTGATGAAGGGAACATGTCTGAAATGTTTCCAATCCAGTAGCCAGCCTGATACAAACTCTCTGCTTTAAGAATGTGCCATCCCTTTTAGGGAGGGCTTTGAGTGAGCATCTCAACACAGCACAATGAAGTCTCCAAGGTCAAAATGCATCTGGTACTTTTCAGAACCCAGAAGGCCAATATAGTTGGCTTGAAATGATTGAATGAAGAGCTGGTACTAATTTTGAAAAAAAGAGGATGGATTTATATGTCTATCTTCCATGAAATTCTCAGTTTAGTGGGAAAGGAATGGCAGTTTGTGCTCTGTTTCTTTGAGTAGAATAGAATGGAAGATGACAATAAGAAAATAACGTGATCTAGGAACCTAATGCCATTTTTAGTCATATCTAGGTAAGTATGTGTCTTTATATTGACTACCAATATATTCCCCTATTTAATAACAGGCATTATAAAACAATCTTTCTAACATATTACCTCTACATGCTATTTGTTTTCTTTTAATTACCATATTGTACTCTATTTCTGCTAATAAATTAAGTACAGCCAGGTACCGACCATTGTGTTTGACATGACATAATTCAATGCAAAGACACATGTCTTCTTTCTCGTGAGTCATTTACTCTACATTTTCTATTACAGAGAAGACTCCTAAACATAACTAATTAGAATAACCATGGTTAGTTCTTCAAGGGAACTTACAGAATCAGGTCACTAGGGAAATATGAAAGTTGGGGAAATGTTAACAAAAAATGGGGTGCCATTTGTGGATTTTAAAGTTCAAGTAAGCACCATAGATTTAGCAAGGCAGAGAAATCAGGGTTTTGGGATTGAGGACATAGAGTAAGGAGACAAAATAGTCCTTGGCAAATTGTTGGGACCGATTGACCTATATAATAAAGTAATCAGAATAGGATAAGCAGCTCAGTATCTTTTCCACCAACATATTACCATGCCACAGCTAATGGACTCTCAGAAACAGCCAAAAATATGTTATTGTGTGATGATAAGCAGCAGATCCCTCAGAGGACAGCAGATGACAAAACAAAGTATAATCATTACTCTCTTGAGAAAAATAGAGAGAGACATGGTTCTACACTCTTTTGTGTTCTGTGAAGAACTAAAGTGTGGTTTAAATTTTATACCTATCAAACATACATCAACATGGACAGAGAAGAATAGCCATTACTTCATTTCTTTTTTAATGTTGAGTGGGAAAACAACATGGAAGAGTGCACAAAATGCACTGTGGTAGACAAGTGCAATGACCATCGAGGATCTTTCAAATTTTGCAAACAGTATATTTTAGATCTATTGTGGCTTTAACCTTTGGAATAGTTTCCTTGGTTCCAAGACACCTATCAGCTTTTTCACTGCATAGTTCTCTAAAGTTTCTACATGTAACATAAACCTAGCATTAAATTCTTTTTTTTCTTACAAAAATCTCTCTATTTGAGCCCAGGCCCAAATGGCTCTTCGAATCATTTAATGAATGATTTATTCATGTTCTCCTAACTTCAGAGATACAATTGGAAGTTTATTCAGTATTCATTCGTCATAACACTACTAGTGAACAAAGACAAAAGAATGTCAAGATGCCTGTATCTTAACGGGAAGGTCCCCTCCAAGTTCTCACTCAACTCCCTAGTAAGTCTCAGATATATCTCAGAACACAAAAGCAAATTCCAATGGAGGACACCTGAAGATCAAGAGCCTACTTGATCCACATTGTGGATTAAGCTAGGCTTAAACTGAAGCTCACCCACAAAATGGTCTTCCAAAAAAGATGTGTTACCTACTTTTCTCATCACTGTAACAGGCATATCCAACAGACACAACTTAAAGACATATTGATTATGGCTCACAGTCCAGGGGATATAAAATACATTCCATTGTGGTAAGAGAGGCATGAGGGTAGGACCATCTCCTGTCTATTATGGTGGGAGGGTGTGATAACTACAAACACCAACCAGGAAGCAGAGCTCTGGCTAGAAATAAGACTGGCCAATAACCCTGAAAGTTTTCTACCCTGGGTCTATTTCTGACAGATAGGACCTTCTAAAGTTATACCACCAATTGGAGATATAAGCCAGTTGCGACATTTGCTTTACATTCAGACCATAAGAAAGAGCATTTGTAAAAGATAGGCTTTTAGCCGTTTGCCCTCACACTCTGGTGATGATTTAGTCCAGGAATCGTATGGTGAACATGGAGATACTAGCTCGTGTAAATATGAGACATCATGTGCTTATAAAGAAACTTCTTTGGCTTTGGTAAGACATGACTTGATATGGGTTCTGAAGCCATCTCAGAATTTTGCCTTCTTCCCAATAAAAAATAGGATTTTGGAGAATAACAACTCTTGACACATCTCTCATGCACACATGTTAGCGTGTGTATCTGTGTGTGTGTGTTTGTGTCTGTGTCCATGTGTACGCATACACATGATACCTCTTTCTTTCTCTCTTTCTCACTACCTCTTTCTCCATATCTCTCCTCTCTTTCTTTCACACACACAGACACACACACACACACACACACACACACACACACACACACACAAACACACCAAGACAATAAAATCTTTGTAAGTGATGCAGACAGCAAGCTAAGACACATAACTGAAACAAAGTAGGAAAAATGGGAGCAAATCATACAATCTGCTTGGAGAAATTAACATTCTCCAATTCTTCTGAATATATGTTTTCCAATCAGATGTTTTAATATTTTTTTCTCATCATCAAGTAATAGAGGATGAGCTGGAAATGACCCACAAAGGAAGTCATGATGCAGGGAAATGTGGACCAATCATTTGCACAACTTTCCTACCTAATGTCCACAACAGAAACCATTCTTCTTTTCCTATTGTCATGGAGTTTCCAGTTCTCTGCTCATCTACCAAAGAGATGCATTAGACACTAGAAACCTCAATATATACTAAATTTCTCATTAAATTCATAAGTAATAAATAATTTGAATATATACATTATATATGTGTTGTGTGTGTGTATTCGGACCTACTAGTTTTTCATCATAATGAATGAAATTATTTATTTCCTCCTGGTGAATTAAAGACACATGGTTCCTTAACAGACTTGCCTGAATGCAGCCCCATAAACCTTCACTATAAGCCTTATTTTTAAATCTCTAGTGTTTGCCTTTCCTTAACCAGACTATAAAACTTGACTCTGTCTTATTTAATGCATTTCATCTCATTACCATATCCTGTTCACATAAACAATATAAATATTTTTTGAAAATGAAACATTACACTTGTGGCTTTAACTCATAAAAGTTTTATAAAAACACAGCTAATTAATACATGTAAAACTGGAATATGCCATATCTTCCTTATGCTAACAAACATAACTCTTTGCTAAGTCTGTATGAGAACTTAAAGTTCTGTGACACTTTGACTCCCAAGTTTTAAGTATTTTGTATTAATATAGGTAATATAACCATTAGTCACCTTCAACTTCAGAGTAGGAAACACCCAAGTCCTTTCAGCATTGGTGATGCTGAGTTTGATAGTCAACAATTATGGGGATTCTCTTCTTGTTTGTTTGTTCCATAACCATAGATAAGATTGATATTTTTTAAATAGATGAGAAATAAATATTTTCCTAAGATTATGACTAAAATAGTTTTAAAATAAGCATCTAAAATATATAAAATAAGTAAAGATATTAATCAAGTCAACATCTGGACTGTGATGCACTGAAAGTGAAGTATTCAACAATAGCAGAGTTGTCACCAAGCAACAAACTCTCAGTGGCAGTTTCATTTTCTGTGGTTGACTTACCTGTGCTCACCTAAGGACCAAAATTTTAAATGAAAAATCCCAGAAGTAAATAACTCATAATTTAAATAATGTGCTCTTCCTAGTAGCATGTTTACAACCTCAATCTGACCTTTCTACAAACATGGGATGTGAATTGATCATTTCTTCGTCCATCACAACCAGCTTGTATTTGTTTCCCTTTAATCACTGCAGAGCCATCTCCATTTTATCTCTATGATGGTGCCACAAATGTCTTGTTCAAGTGAGATTTTTGCAAAATAGTGACCCCAAAGTACAGAAACAATGAGAGTGGCCACTTTGAGAGGTGGAAGCTCTCAATGTAATAAGGAAAGACAAAAATTGCATGCTGAGATTGCTACAGACTTTCTTTGATAAGAAGAACCAGGACAAAATGTAATATATGTAGGTTTTTGATCCAATCGAAAGTCTCAGATACCCACTGTCAGCCTTAGAATATAGTCCCGAGAAAAACATTAAGACTCTTTTGTATTTAGTTGATTAAAATCTGAGAATTCTAAAGGAATTGCTAACCAAAACAAAGAAAGCCTATACTATACCATGCTTATAGATCATTTCCCATTTAAAGAACATGACTTTGAATGAAAAATTTAAACACCTTCTAAACTGCAATCCCATTAAGCAAAACAGCAAACAGCAAGGTCTAAATTCCCCCCAAAGATATCTAACAAGTACATTTTACATTAGTCTATCCACATTGACTAAATTCTCTTGAATCATTCCTGATTTTCTTCAACTATTAATTATCAGAAATAATTAAGATTTTTCTGAAGAATGACCGGTCCCTGACAGGAGGGAAAACGACATGGCACCGAGCCAGAGAACTGCAAGACTTATATAGATACTGGGCTGTTGAGACTGGACTAGTCTTTCTGTCTCTGTCTCTGTCTCTGTCTGCCCCCACCTCTCCTCACCTCTCTCATGTCTATAAATTTGGACTAAAGTTTTGTGTATTACACATAGCATAAAATGTATATGCACAGCATCCCTGTTAGGTGTTATACAGATATCTTTACAGTTACTAGTTTGTTTCTTAGAACAATTTTTTTCTCAAACTCCCTTGCATTTTCAAACTAATCTCTTCCAATTACCTCATTTAGGCTAAGAGTCCCTATAGTGACTGACATGACTATATGATTAAAAATCAGCATATACTAAAAATTAAAGATGCCAGGAAAGATAAAGAATTCTATCAAGAGAATTTACTGAACTGGAAGAATCCAGTTTAAGGTTGCTCTGTAAGGTACCACATGGAGATTAATAAATCACAGGGCAAATTAATAAAACCCAAAACAAAGCCTTACAAAGGCCTTGTAGGATGAATGGGTGAAGTAATTCAAATCTTAGCAAGTAGAATACCTTGAGAAAACTTTTCATGTTATTATCAGAGCTATACTTACCAAGTTGAAACTACTCTTATGCAAACTTAAGATCACCAATGAATAAATAAATTTCCTATATGGCATCAAGACACTTAAGGAAAGTGAACAAAAGATATATTCTTAATAATGTCTATTTCAAATTGCTAATGTGAAATATGAATTATAAAATGTATGGAAAAATATGGCAGTCATGGGATTAAGTAACCCATGGAAACTAACGTGATGACAAATTTCATGTTTGCCTCATCTGAGATATTGAAGGAGCTATACACAATTCTAAATGCAAGGGGGAGCTTCTAAAATGTCAAGAATATTATATCACCAATATTAAAATGAAAAGAATGTTAGAAGAAAAAAAAGAAACCTGGGGGAAGGTGAAAAATTAACCAACTGGAAGTTCTAGGGCTGACAAACAAATGCTGTGAGAAGGCATGTTTACTACAAGAACTTAACTGGAAATTATCAGAAAATGAGAATTCATGAGGAGGGACTCCAAGAATCTAAAATAGAAATTACATAATTTGAAAAATGGTAATAAAAATAATTAAAGAAAACTGATTACAGCGTCCATGGTTGATTGGATGACATAATGTTTCCATTCATGTGCAGTTTAATGTTCATAGGCAGAAAAGACTGTGAAT